>OMLM01013026.1:5994-55053 GCA_900302695.1 Helostoma temminkii
TCAAATATAACCCTTTTGTTAAAAAAATACAGATTGTATTTTACAGGAACAATAGGATAGGTACACTACCAGATTGAACATTTTAACTCTTAATACACTGTAACAAGTAAACATTTAGTGTATTTGTTATCTGTTGTGGTTACAATTTTAACTATAACTCTTTCAAAGTTGTAAATTTAATACTTTTCTAGTGGTTCCCATATAAACACTGGCTAAATGTTAATTTTACCTCTGAGAGTGCTAAAATTGCAAGTGTAACTGAAACTGAATTTGCTGTTGTTAATAAATATGTGGTTTCACTCAACCTTTGCATTCCTATGAACTGGTCCTATCGTGACAACCTTCTGTTTATTTGGGTGATTAGACTTTTACCTTCTCATGAGACAAACATGCGTTTGACATATTTGCAAACTCTGTCCAACTCTGTGGAGAACTTGCATCATAAATTTGACATTTATTTTGAATTTAGTTTGTAAGCGGCTCAAAAGAGAGAGTGGGAAGTAGACTGAGGGAGATGTGAAGTTACATCAGATCCATTCTGCCCTGAAAGGTAATTCTAACATTCAGTAATGTTTAGTAGTGCTTTTAGGAATCAGCAGCATTGTGAACTAGAGCAGAGAGAGCTGCTTGCTCATTGTTGTGTTGAGTATGTGTTTGTTCAAATTGAGTCTATAAATGATATTCTTGCCTTTCATTTGATGACTGCAAAGACATCAAATCATGCTCTGAATTCATTTTTTATGTTCCTTTTTAACACATGCAGAACTGCCAGTCTCAGCTTTACAGATGTATTTCTCACAGACATTATGTAGCCTCATTTGCATCAGGACAGACATGTCACCTTTTACATGTGCTGCAAAGGTACTTGTCCAGTCTAGAGAGCAACATTAAAACATGACCACTTATTTTGATGCACATGCACAAAACTATTTTGGTTTTCTAAAGTGTAAACATACACATTTTATTCTGTCTTTCTGTTGTTTGTTTCACATAATGACCCTAAAGAACATGATTGCTGTGCTGCATCTGCTCCCTACTGGCATTAGTACAGTGGCCAGTGTTTCAAACAGTTTGACAAACAAAGCAGGAGGTAGATCAGTTGTCCACCAACTGTGGAGTGGCAGCTCTGCCTTCAGATGTGTGTGAATGTGTGTGTTATCATGGGTCAATGAGAAGCAACACTGAAGCAAGTGCTATATAAGTGCAGACCTGCTACTTAAGGGACATTAGAGGAAACTCATTTTATTTTTCATTCTATTAAGTACATTTACTGAAGTACTATACTTAAGTAAAACATTGAGGTAATTTTACTTCCAGTTTACATTACTTTTACTTTTATCCCACTACAAATCTGGGGAAAATATTAAATTGTACATTTATGGACTAACACCTGTCACTACCCTCTGTTTGTTGAGCTGTCATCTGCCAACCACAGGGTTAGTGGTTTGATTCCTGGTTGTTGCTTGTATATAGCATCAAAATCAGTATCACATCAAGTCACCTCTAGGTGCTTTACAGCAAGCAGGTGCTTTACAGTGTTTACGATCTTAAATAATATAAAAATACAACTATATAGAATTACAATCAGAAACACTGGAACAGCACTTTGTGACAGTGGTTAGGAAAAACGTCCTTTAACAAAAACCTCAGGCAGAACCACATTCAGAATATGCTGCCGTCTGCCTCGACCAGTTGGGTTGAGTGGAAAGCAGAGAAAGAAAATAACAACAGCAACAAGCAGCAGAGAAAACCTTTTGCTGGTTGGTAGGACCAGGTACTGCACACTGGAAACACAGAGCTGAACCCACGTATACCTGCAGAAAGGTACAGAGGTTTTTTTTTACTTTAGTGTTCGTTCAATACTATTGTCAGTGAAGGTAGGTGTTCGAATAAAATAAGAAACACTATGCACTGCGTGCTATTAAGAGATTTCTATCACATAGTGTAGAAAAAAACACTTCTCTTCAGTCATGGGGCCTGACCTCATTGGGTTGAACAGATTTTCATTCAGCAAAGCAGAGTAGCACTGCACAGTTTGTTCCACAAACTGCTGTTAAGAGTTGGTTTGGGGTTGAAGTTGGATGGATGTTAAGTTTTGGTTTCTGAGGTCCGCCACCAAAAAGTTTCTCTGAGACTCACATTCGAATTCATGTAAGTAATGCACTTCTCCATCATACGATAATAGTGTAGGAGAAACATGGAAACGATCAAATGACAATTCAAGTGTTTAAATGAAGAATGGTGTATGGTAAGCATCATAACACACCAGTTATGTTATGATGCTTAACCCAACCCCCAACCTTTTCCAAATCCTAACCAGCTTCTTCCAACATTATTGTAGCGCTTATTCCTGGAACACTTTGGTCAATGGAAAATCATTCTGTTATCATAACCATAAACATGTTGTAAAACTTTGTTGAGTCCATATCCATACTTGCCAATCCTGCCAATTTTCCTGGGAGACTCTCCTGATTTTAGTTTCACAGCTTATATTATCCTGCATTTCTCCCTATTTATGACAAAATTGAAATGTGATACCTCCCCCATGTAGTTATCACATGATCATGTTACATAAGATAATTAATGCTTTGTTTATTTGATATTTTGAACGTAACTGCTGTGAAACAAACACAAAATGTTTTTGTACAGATTTATTTTTTTATCCCGCTCCTGTCTCACTGAATGCTCGACCTGGGAAGCCTGGGAAGAGGGTTGGTGCATTTACTGACAGCATGGACAAATACGCTGCAACTTGCTCTTCCCGTGACTGGCTAGTTGTCACTGTTCATACCTTAAAAGCGTCCTACTAAAAGCCCACTGTGTCACTTATTATATACATATTATATACAGAGACATGCATTTCTACACTTCACAAACCCATAATATTTGCTACTAAGAACAGACATTGACACATTACATGAAACATCATAGTATATAGTCTCTATAAAGCATAGATCATTACAATGTAGCAGTGAAGCTTATCATTGGAATACTGAAGGCAGCTAGCTGCTATGTTAAATCCTGAAAAGTCTTTTGTGCCTTTAACTCTTGACAGCAGTTGAAAGTTAAAAGAAATCTAGATTGTGTTTGTAATGCCAAACTGTTATTTTCTCTCCCTCAGTCGTGAACAAGCAGCATGCTCATTAGCTAGCAGCTGAACCCATGGTGCAATATTTAGTCCTCGTGGCAGGATATACCAATTAGTTTAGCCAGCAGGAACCAGCCCTCCTGCTGTCAGAATAAACAGCAGCCATAGGTTACCTTTGTATGCTTCTGTTTGCCTCGTCTGTCTCTCTCTTCACATCTCTATTTTTGAGCACCGGGTTCCCCTCTCCTCCTCTGTTTGAGTCTGTGTTGACATGTAAACAGATCATATCTGGTTAGAATTAATATTATTTTAAGTGAAAACAGCTGTATCTTTATTAACAAACCTTAATTACTCAATAATGTGAACTTCAGCCCCAACTAGTGCAGGATTCCACATTTAAACTGTGTAACTTTTTTTTAGAAAAGAAATGCTGCATAACTCGTGATGTGTTGAGGTGCTCCTGTCACACAGACTCACAGAACAGTCTTGCAGTAGCATGGAGATATTCCATCCTAAAGGTTTTTGAGACCAATTAGAGAATATCAAACTCCACGTGTCACATACTTATTGAACGTAGCTGTGACATGCCCGAGGTTTCGACCATGGACACATGGTTTTGACACAGTGTCAGTATTTGATGCCCTGAGTGGATTTATTGTGACTCTCATGTAACAGTTAGCTTGATTCCCAAAGGTTGCACATTGTTGCTTTAAGCTTAAATCTCGGAGCAATGGCATTGTCATTCATTTACTCAGATTTATGAACTCATCTATTAATTTCATTTTTACTGCAGTTAGTAGTGTCTTATTGGCTTAATTTTAATTAAATCTTGTGTCTACATATTCCACAGATTATACTAAGAATCTGTATATTGAACTATATATTTCTGTCTTTTGCAAAACAACAAACAGTTCTTCCATGTCGTTCCTTCCGTACTTTGTACTCACATTGAATTCTGCTTATTTCTGTACAGCATGAAAATCACCTATAGAACTTGAAACTTGCTAGCTTGAGTTCAAATGTAGACTGGTTTTAAAAACGCTACTAACTCCTGACATGAGGTGAAATGGATACTTTGAATGGCAACAAAATGGCTTCCAGACTACTTAGATGTGTTTTGATATTTGTAAAAGAGGCTAAGTTCTCTTCTGAGGGGTATCGATAATAGCGGTGATCCTCCTCTCACCTCTCCCACCCTTCCCCCCTCTCTCAGTGAGACCGTGTCCGTGTTCATTTATCTGTTCATCCGTACTTGTGCTTTTTTGTTTTCTTGCATGTTTAAATTTTCATGTGTGGGCGTGTGTTTGTGCACATCATCCTTCTTCAGTATCAATAGGATGGTTCCACTTTCCCACTGGTCAGAGGCTGAGGCTCACGTATCCTTGGAGGTCAAAGGTCATTTGGGCCTATAGCGTGACATCACGGCAGCTTAAAGAGGTCAAGAGACATGAGCAGCAGGAGGAGAGGACACTGACATGACAAAAGAAGTGCCAATATAAATAGAAAAGCACATAATAAAAGAGAAAAGGCTTGACACAAAGAGTTTGGGACAAGAGTAAAGGAATCCAGAGACACGTCGTCACAGCCAATCACATCGTAGCTTCTTTACACAACTGTGAGCACACTGGTGGTATGAAAGCTGACAAGTATTCAGTGCTTTCCTCAAAGAACCTTCCAGATATGTTGTATAACTCTTAGCTGAAACTAACAACCAAACCAAAAAGCATGTTTTCTGGTAAATGTGTTTTTTATACTTAAGATAAAAAAGAACTACCTTTTCCACAGCACAATGACACGGTGTATTAGCGCAGTGAAAAGCTGCCTTGAAAACGTAGTATGAAAGTGGCTACTGTTTCTGATAACTGTTTGTGAATTTTGTTGGCCAGTTGTGTTTGCATTCTCTGATTTCTGATCTTAATAATAAGATCATAATACATAATACAAATAACTATAATAATACAAATAATACAACTTTTTATCAGAACTAACATATTCATGCATATAAAACTACACAAACTATCAAGACTTCACAAAAATTCACAGTGTGTGAGGCACGTCTCAGTACCTAAACAATACATTAATTAATGCCCTAACTAAGGAGACATGGTAGGAGAGAAAAGACGGCAGAAAGTTTGTCACATCCTAAGGCCCTTAGCAGCTACAGTCACACAGTGTTTAAACTGTGCCGCGGTGATAACGAGTGTATCAATGATAGTATTAACAGAGCTATCCAGAGCTCACACCAAGTTATCACTAACTGTTTAGATTTCTATGTTTACATAGGAGGTACTGTAGTTTAGTAGTACTACTCAGTACTTATACCTAACACTTCTTAGAGCTCGCTCATGTTTTACAGTTCAACTAAAAATACTCTCTGCCCCAGCGTACAATGCACTTCCCTCTGAGTCCTTTGTTTTTGCTGAATGCTGAATACAATACAATACAATACTTGCATCAAAGACCTGGAGTTTTACTGCAGCCTCCTTCCTCTCTTTAATGCCCTCTTTCAGCAGGTGAATTACATGCTCAGTTGGGTTAACATCTAGTTGGCTTGTCATGTCTGAAACCTGCCACTGTTACCCTCTTACAAAGTCATATGTCGAGTGTTTTGGATCATTGCCTTACTTCACGCCATCATGAGTTATAGCATCAATAAAGATCAGTGAGCAGCCGTACAAGCACAGGCTATGACACTACCTCCACCATATTTCACAGATTAGTTTGTATTTTTGGATCATGAGCAGATTCTTTCTTCTCCCACACTTTGGCCTGTATATCACACTGGTTAATCTTAGTCCTAATTCATCTTTTTTTTGTCCATGAACGTTTCAGCAAATTCTAACCTGGCTTTCTGATTATTACTCCTGATGAGGGGCTTGAATATTGTGGAATATTCTGTATTGCTTAGTATATTGAGGTGTAATAATTATTGTATTGAAGAAATACAGCCAGTAATAGATTACATTGAGAAATGGAATCAATCCTTTTTCATGAAGTGAGTAGTAAACTGATCCTGGTTCATAAAATGAATCAAAGCTAATGGAAAATGGAATGCTAAAAAGAACATTTATCATACATGCTCAGTACATACGGCATTTGGCTACAATTATACTGTGAAGTGGGGAAGTAGAGCAGCCCACACTGTCTGCCTCTACTGTCAGTGGAGAGACAATAACAGCAGCACAGGCTTTTTATCTGCACCTGAAAATCTGCTCTACGCCTACACTCTGTGCAGATGCTTTTAAAAATGTCCATGTGTCTGTATGTGCATGTGTATATGCATTTGTTTGTGTGTGTCTGAGTGACTGAGCGCGTGGGAGTCGGCAAAGAGCGAGGCTACATTTCCCTGCTGCATAATGAACCTCTTCTCCAGTCTGGGGACAAGAGGGAAAACAAAAAGCATTTCTCCACCTCTGACACATTTACCTAGATACAAGCCTTACACAATCACACTCATTACCAAGCTGAGATGTCTTCGTTAGACGACTGTGAGACATCAAACAAGGTCCTCGGTCCAAAACAGTTATCACTATGAATGGAATCAAAGCCCATCCATTAACAGCCACTGAACACTGCTGGCATTTTGTCTGTGCCCTAAGAGCTCATCTCAACCTTTCTCTGAATTGAGTCTGAGGAGCGTCAAGTGAGATAAGTCATTTAACTTTCAGCCAACTCTTCACTGGCCTGAATCTTAATGACCACTTGTGAGGTTAGAGTGCTGCATAAAAGAGGGGGAGGTAAAGTGCAGATTATTGCTCTTTGTGGCCATCTCTCTTAGATAATAATATGTCTCCAACATTACAGCTACAAGCCAGGAGCACTTCCTCAGTGTACTAGATGTGTTTATACACATCCAGTAAGTACACTAATTCACAGACACCCCATCTTATATATATCTGTGGTCAAATATTATTCATTTAGTGTCATTTTAAAACATTTGATAATAATTTGGAATTTCCTGTTGAAAGAGCTGTATAGCTATACCATAGCATGATTCAGAAGATGGCAATGTCATCGCCTTGGTCCAGAGTGAAATATTATACTATCAGTCTCAGCTGCACTTTTAGTATTTGTGAATAATTAGCTAATGTCTAGTCATCAGGTTCCTGTAATTCTACTATGGTACAGTTTTAACAACTTATCACACTAAGTAATTGCTGAGACATGGTACAAAATGAGTACAAAATGACAGTGGTTCCTCTGGTCCACACGTTCAGTAGATTGAAATAAAACAAGTGAGTAGACCTAGACAGCACAGGACGTATGATATGCATATTTTCCTGAGACTGAGACTCATCAAACTGTACTGCTAAAAATACACAGTGAGTAAGGAAGCTTGTTAAAAGGAGAAATTATCAATGGGGAAAATCTCTCCTCTTACTGTACAGTAAACCAGAGGGGTGCATGTCCTTCATGCCTCTTCTCACTCAGATGTAGAGCAGTGCACTTGTTCTGCAGCCTGTGTAGGAAGCTCACACTGCTTTTCTCATCTGTTGTTTATACATGTGTGGGAGTGTGTGTGAAGTCTGAAAATACATTTGGCTTTATCTAATGATGGCCCAATGGTTTCCTCATTCCTGCTGATTTTGTTTCTGTTCATAGAAATATTATGTAGCCCGCTACTGTATTGAGTAAATGTCCCTTTATGTCTGTTATAGTTGATGCTATCTGCAATGTTTTACATGTTCTAAGAAATCAATGGGACCAGACCTGTTCTCTCTGTTCTAGTCCACTTCATGGTTCTGGGTTACATACAGGTCTTCTGTTGGCAGACTGTGGCTTTGTTGTTGCTACAGCCTGCAACTCCACTGTTAAGCAAAACTTGAAAAGAGTAGGCCCAAGTGTGACTTTTCTCACCTCTAGTCACAGAGAAGCCTGCTGCAGCCACAGACAAACAGAGTGCAGGTGCAACCTAAGCTTAGCTGCTATGGTTACTATCACCTTTTTATCCAAACTGAGGCAATAAAGTACATAAACCTTGACATTAGAACTAAACTCTATGTAGAGATTGTCTGAGTCAGTTGGTCTCCCAACATGAGGAGAAATTCGGATTTTATTGCAGAATAAAAGCATCTGGTTACCCAGACTCATGCATTTGTGTTCTCACATGCAGCTGTCTCAGATAATGTCTAGATATGGTAATATGTGCACATCTGCAAGCAGCTTATATCACTGCAGTGTTGCTGAAACAAGGCACCATCAGCTAACAGCTAATAGTAGCTTTGTACATGACACTGGCCATATGTGGTGAGTGACGTAGTTGCAAAAACAGGACTGGAGGGCCAAGCAGCGACATTGTGGTTATGGTCTTGAGTTTGTTCACCTGACCTTTTGTGTACTGTGTGTCCACCTAGCACTTGTCATCAGACAGACAGCAGCAGAGCACCTATCTCTGGAAAAAGACGTTTCGCTGCTCTACTTCCTCCAAAATAGGTCAGATCAAATCACCATAGGCCATAATCTGCATCTCCAAGCGCTAATTATAAAACCCCTTTTCTTACTCTTGAGCAGGGATTCAATGCAGGGCTGCTATGGAGCAACTTGTACAGGTACTTGCTAAATGCTTAATATATATACCAATTAAAGTGTACCTCTGTGTCTAATTTAGGGAAAATAGTTGGAGCATGTGGGTGGTCCTGAACAAAATGCTTCAGTACTTCTCCGGTAACTGTGGGAAACCTGAATAAGGCTGTGAAGGAAAATAAGAGCTGAGATAGAGAGGCTCATTACACGGTTGGTCACAGAGATGAAAAATACAGCAAAAACATGTAATTATACCTCAGAGAAAAGAGTTAGAGGCATGAACTTGATACAAATCCTGGGATAATTTATTTTCAAATTCATTTTCTTTTTCATCTATGGCTATGTGCATGTCTTATACAATTTGGTACAATGAAAGTGCATAATGTTAAATATAATTATTGCAATGTAACTACGTGAACAAAATATAAATATTTAGAAATTCTAGAGACTACAGTCAGGGGAGCATTAGCTTCTAATGACACCATCACAACCCTCACACAGATTGTGTCTGTAGTTGGTTTGTATTTTGCAAATTGTGTTAAGTTTACAAGTAGCTTACATATTTTTTTCAAGAGGATGAAATGTTGGTAATGTCAGCTAGCATGGGTGTAGCCAAGCTTGCACCTCGCATGTGTTGCATACATTTGAGTCACAGTGCTCTTTGGGTACCCCAGAAAGTAGTCACATGGTACAGTTATGTAAATGTGAAATGATATTATCATAAATAGGTAGCACCTATTTCATTCAGGAGACTGGAGGAGGCTCTTAATGTTCATCATTTAATTAACAATAGTCCAACATTAATCAAGTGTTTTAGTTGTGTTAGTTGTAAGATAATTCTAACGACTACTATTAGTTTTTCCCTAACTGTAACCCAACCACACTGCCAGACAATAACATTGAGGCTTAGAGGTTTTGCTAAATTTCTGAATTGCACAGTGACAATTCTCATCCTTAAACATCCCTAAAAGGTTTTAGTTACTGAAAAAGTAATTCACTAATTCCAGGTCTGCAATTTGATTTTGATTTGATAACACTAGGTGCCAGAACAAAATCTTAAGCACTGAACATTAAAAGTTGCTGTAATGTGGGGTTGTGCACAATTGCCAAATGTCAATTATCAAATGTCAAATTTCACTGATGTCATGTGTGATTACTTTCAAAGGCTCAAACAAAATACAAAAGTTCTAGTTTGTTTGAACATAGACCTTCAGGTTTTTGGGAGCAGTCAACATCAGCTCACAATCCCAAAATGCATGTACAGCTCACAGCTGATGTGTTGTGAACTGTGAACACTTTGGTTCTTATGATGAGCTGGGAGGAAATCTGGGGATTTAGGGGTGGTATTGAGCTCTTTAACTAAAATCAGGGAGTGCATCAGGGAGTGTAAACTTCTACACTATCCAAGATCACATCATAGCAAAAAATCTAAACTCTTTCTCAGACCTAATTGAGCAGAGGAGTAAAGTGAATAGATGGGTGGATAGATGCATCTTTATCTGTGTGCCTGTTAAATATTTGATAGTATTGAGTCAGGCCAGTAGAGCCCTGAAAAACACAAAGCTGGCAGGCCTCCAGGCTACCAGAGTGAGACTGGAGGAGAGAGAAAAACCAAGAGGGAGAGGGGGAGGAGGGGAGTGAAAGAGACAGAGGGATACAGAAGTCACACAGATGGGTGGTAGAGCTCAACGGACAACCAAGGATGGAGTCAAACCAAAAAAACATGCTTGTCTCAGAGGGGACAAGAGCAAATAAAACATACAGTAACTCAGTGGATTCATCCAAACACCTCAACAATCCTCAAATGATGGATGAATCTCCATTTGACAAAATGATCCCAATTGAAGGTCGTCTTAATGACTTGATACTATCTTGATAGTCATTACTAGAAGTGGAAGCAGCAGAACTATTGGTTAATAATTTAGTATTACAAGAACAAGCCCATATATTTCTTATGTTTTAGAGTATGGATAAGGGGGTGTGGTTCTGTCTGACCCAAGCTCACTGCAGTTGAGATTGTGTGGTGCTTTTTTAGTAGTAATTTGCACTCAATACAGTACAGTGGAATTACAAGAAGGTGTGGGTTAGAGTTCTCAGCCCCAAGCTCAGTGATTCCTACAACAAGATGTGAATCTTTAATACCATCTCACAAATGATGTGCAACAGTGAAACTCAGTGATGTGTTATTAATAACTTACAACAATGAAGCTCTATGGCTCATAGGAATTTTTGTTTTTTTTCATACACGCAGACATGTTAACAGAATACAATGATGACTGGTTTTGGGACATATACTGACTAAAAGGAGAATATACTGTATAGTAGAAGAACAACTTCTGACCAGCATATTGAAAGGCCTCCTCAGTCCACCTGTCCCTGCTAAAGTATTTGAAGTTTCCTGTCAGAAAGCTACAGGCTGTTTCTCACTTTTAGTAATAAATATGTATGAGCACATAGAGACTCAAGAGAGACCTCTACAATATACGCACTAAGGATCACATGAACACTGGACCACTGGGTCTCACTACTTGGACCTAAATCATAGTATAAGTAATGTTTTCATATTTAGCAAAGCAACTGAAAGTAGTGTAAGGACACCTTTGGCTGTCTCCATGCTCCGTGACCCTGTCACATGACCCTTGCCTTTTAGCTGTCCCTAGAGAATTTCTCACTTCACTTTCATTGACCCACAGACAAGTTATGTTTGTTAACATTACATGTTCAACTGACATATACTGCACACAAATATCTGATTAATACCAAATGTATGAAGGATCCTGGCAAAACTGACATCCATGCTGGACCATGAGTCTCACCCACTGCAGGACGTCCTGTCTGCTCCGGGGAGCAGCTTCAGTGACAGACTGATCCACCCTCGCTGTGCAAAGGAGAGATTACGTAGATCTTTCCTCCCTGCTGCAGTCACACTCTACAATGAACACTGTTGATACTCATATTACACCTGTGCAATAATCATATACCAACATGGTTTTACAATGTACATTTTCAGCACTGCTATCCAGTAATATCCATATACTGTACAAACTCGAACTGCTTTAACCATATACTGTACTTACATGTATATATTTTATTTATTACTGTACTATTTGTACTATCAGGTTTTTTAGTTTATTTATCTCATACTGTGCCAGTTTAGTCTTTCGTCTTTAATTAAGGCCCTTTGGTCAGACTATCTTTCTGACATTCTAGTGTACTTAAGCTGTTGTAAATATGCAATTTCCCCATTGTGGGACTAATAAGGTTTTCTTATATTATATTATCTTATTTTATATCAGATCTAAATAGGGTCTAGAATACTGATGACAAAAATATCAGTATGTTTGATAAGGAATCTTATGTTGCAGCCCAGATGTAGTTGTGAACAATGGGACATTCAGATTGTTTGATGCATCCAGAATGTGTGCAGCTGTTTAAGAAGCTGAAATCATGTGGGACACAGAATAACAGTGGAGGGGTACTGATTGTATAAACCGATATCTCCATCATACACTGGTTTGTTAATTTACTGCAGTTGGTACATGGATGTTTAAAACTGGTGTTTAATGTAACATTTTCCATTAAGTTCTATGCCATTTAACAGTATGACCTTAGTCAGCTCTGTGCAGGCTGGACTAAAGGTGTTACTCTGCTCTTCTAGAACAACCTTTTCCAAAACCCAAACAGATGGTTGGCTGGGTCTGCAGGGTTCATAGCAATCCTTCCTGCCCTTTTCCTGAGCCTGGTGTCCTGTAGCGTTTAAATGAAGGGCATCTGACACACTGGAGCTTGTCTTTGACTTGAGTTCAATCCTGTATTAACAAACATGTCTGTTTTATCACATCACTTATTCTAATATCACCTTTGTTTTTCTCCATATTCATTTTGATTTCACATGATTTCATTGTCTCACACAATACTCTCTCTGAATTTAAGTTTATTATATTTTGCCATAATGCAGGCATTGAGACACGAGAATTCAACATTGTGATGTGTATTCAGATGTCCAAATCTCCAATAAAGCAATAGTGAGTTAACTAGTGGCAGGTTTTTGTTTGGCCCTGCTCTATCCATGGGCTTTGGGGGAAAGAGGCAGTCGAGCAGACAAGCTGCTCGCTCTACCAGGCAGATGGAGCCAGAGCTAGGAAAGATGGAGAGGTGGTGGGGCAGAGAGGCCACGTGACATGGATATTTAATATTCTTTTAATTACAGAGAAAGTGCTGTCTGCGGCTAACAAGGTAAGTTATTGGACTCAGTTTGACTTTATTTGTCTGTAGAGGGTTGCAGTGGTTTTTACTGCCATTGCAAGTCAACAGATCATATGAACTTTGAAACAAACTCCAACAAGAGACAGACTGAAGAAAGAATGAGTAAAATGGAGCAATGGAAACTGAGATATAAGCTCAATGACTCTAGATCCTACATTTCACAAAACAAACCCAACAGACCCTCTCTAGGAGTGTGAAGATCCTCAAGTTCCCACCTCTAGTTTGTGTTTAGACAACAATGTCTTAAAAAATGACTATTCTCTATATGTGCTAATGTTACACCACATTTAGCATTCTGCAGTTGAGCATTTCAGTGGATCATTATAACATATTAGTTATTTACCTGTCTAATAGTCTAACTGCACTAATATACAATAATCAGCCACAACATGTCTGTCTGTCATAGCCACTTGGAGGTAGGTGAACTTAACAATTATCATATGATAGTCAGTTTTTTTTTTGTAGCTTCCTGAGCCTTCATGGGCATGTATTCAGATTTTTGTAAAGCAAAATAAAAATATGTTGATCACACAGAAAATTCAATTCCATGAAGTGCAGATTAAAGGAAAGGTGAATGAAACAAAAGCGAGATGATAGAGTTAGAATGTGGAGCTGGTGAATGTAGGGAGGCAGAGATGTTGTGTGTAGGAGACAAGGGAATGGAGGGAATTATAGATCTCTGCCAATGTGAGCAGCATACAAAGTACCCCACCACCACCACCCACCCCTAGTGCTGCTGCTTGAATTCACTTCACAGATGAGGATAACAAGGAGGATTCAGCTGTACACAGTAATAAAGCAAGCTGACTTTGATTCCAACACACTGTATGGAGGGCTGCACTGATTCTCATAAACAAACAACATATGGAAAGTGAATATATTACCAGACCATTCTGATACACAGGATGTAAACTAGACAGTTTTGTGTCTGTATGAGACACACTGGGATGTCAATAGGCTGCAATATCATCCCAGTTGTGTCAAGGTAGGGCAGTGACATAGCCTATTAAGCTAAATGTCCTGTTATGGAGGAGACTGAGGTTGTTGTATTGGTCAACAACACACAGGTTTAAGTTCAGTGTGAGACAGTCAATGAAGCAGATTTTTGTGCTTCACCTTAACCCAGCTGTCATTGTGCCTGAACTTAACCCCCACATTTCCACAACTGTAACTGAGCATTTATGATTCTGACTTCACAGTTATTTTGTCAGTCATGTCATTTTGGTCCTATTTTTAAGAAACATCTGCCTGCTGTCATTCCCAAGACTTTAACATCTGCTTATAACAGAACAGTCAGCATTTATAAGCTTATTTATAAGACACAGTGCAATAGTGGTTATAACTCTAAGCTGATGCTAACAGGAGTGTTGCTAAATGAGACTGACATTGACCTGTTTAAAAGATTTTATTCAAATTTGTCACTGGGTATTTATTCATTTGGATTTGTGATTCTCATGACACGCACCACTAGCAGGCTAGCTTACTTTGTGATTAGCTTGACATCTGTTTGATGGGTTGGCTGGTTCACACCACAGCACGATTTTCCAATTTTTAATTTTTCTGGCATGTTGTGATTGCAGGCATATTAGCATGCCGATAGTAGCATTTCACAAGGTAAGGTACCATAAAGATATGTGAGGTAAGATAAGCAAGGTAAGGTTATACTGTATGTCTCCTTAGTGGAATTTGCTTTGGGCTGTGTAATGCAATACCTTGGGACAGATTTTGCATAACATAATATGCTCCTCTGTCTATTTTGGTGTCTATACTAATCAGCATAGCTATCAGAAATGCAACCGTTCATTACTGACTAATCTATTAACTCAATTCTAACACATAACAAGATTTAATGTTCAAATCCTAAAGGAACTTACAGCAGATTCACTACCACTAAAATTCTGAAATATACTAGTGCACAGCACAGAGTCAGAGTTGGTGACGCTACTACAGGCACAACAGGCAACTTTAATGTTCATAGATGAACTGTAATCAGTTTTGCAGCTTACTTGAGACTCAAATGTGAGGACTGACATTCAAAACAGTCACTAGTGGAGTGTAAAACAGTGCACATCAAAAGGAAAAGTGTATACTCTAAAAAACCTTTGACACAGCATGTAGCACCTTGTGAGGAAAACACTTCCAGCGTAAAACTGTTGCTGTTTGACTGAAAGTGTATCTTTGTTGGAACAACCTCAAAGTACTCTAGAAGCTGCTGGGAGCTAAAGTACCAAGACCTCAACATCCCACATAGACACAAAGCAAAGGTTTTGGTGGAGAGGAGTGAAACCAGATGATCCCTATGACTTTCAGTATTCAGATACTAAATTCACAGCCTCACAATTTAACATCAGCTCATTTTGACACACAATCAGTAACGGAGAAATTCAAGGTGCAGAAATTCTGACGTATTTTCTTCCTCTTTCTTTTCCTAATGTAAAAATGTCACCACATGTATAGCCCCAGTTCCAATATTTAATGATGTGCAAATTTTATTTTACACACAATAGAACCAAGTTTAAACTGAGGAATTATGCCATTATATACCAAATTAGATACTTTAGAAATTTTGGAGGTTATGAGATTTGGAGATTATGGAAAAACTGAGAGCAACCCCACAGGTGACTAACTGTCTCCAGGGTGATCAGCAGGAGATGAGCACACAAACATTGCTTTTTTCACCCTCACACACAAGCATCTGCATACAAGCAGTATGCACAGTAACTATACAATAGAAACAGTATGAATATTTGTTGTACAGTTTTGTTGACAGCCTCACACAGCAGCAGCCTGTTAATAGAACTTGATGACCTTTCTGACACAAAAGTGGTTTGAAAAGATGAAATCATATGTGAGCTTAAAGTTACAGTGAAGTTCAGACCTCCCTGCATTTATTGTTAGTCTACTGGAGTGTGACTCTCCACAGTTATTTCTTATCTCCTCTCCTGTCTAGGAACTAAATGCTGGAAAGCAATGGAAGGTCTGCGACACGTCATTATTCCTTTTGCTTATTCTGCTTCTGTGTCTGCTTTTGTGCACGTCTTCCTCTCATCAGCCTCCTGAGGTTATCTGGAAATTCCATGAACCTTCCGAACCCATACACCATCTTCCCCATAATCACCACTCCCCAGTCACCTGAGGTTCCCCACCTGCTCTCACATCTGTTCCCAGTCTTCTCATCAGTTTTCCCATTCCTTAACCAGTTCACCAGCTCCTCGCCTCATTGTCAAGTTCTTCATGTTGCAGACTGGATTTCTGTACTGTTCTGTCTGCTTGTTTACCTCAGATCATAAATGGGCAAACCTGTGACACCCACATTAACACTGTCACTGAAAACAAAAGACACGTTTAACCATAACCAGCTCAAAGTGCAGTTCGAATAAACACAGAGAAGAGCAACAGATGTGACATAACAATCTGGTTAGATCTGTGATGCCATGGTCAGGTACAAACGCATAATTTGAAAACAATTTAAGAGAAGAGATTTTAGAGA
Source organism: Helostoma temminkii (assembly GCA_900302695.1). NCBI lineage: Eukaryota > Metazoa > Chordata > Actinopteri > Anabantiformes > Helostomatidae > Helostoma > Helostoma temminkii. The sequence goes on from OMLM01013026.1 coordinate 22,362, forward strand.
TGAGAGTTGCACTAACAAAAGTAGATCCAGTCTATAGAACACAGACGGTGTTTTAACCACATTTTAGTCATCTGTCTCACACCTAGAACAAACACATACTAGCTTGTGCAACCGCAACCTGAAGTGTATTCTTATGATTTTGACTCCGTTTTCCTTTGGAAACACAGATGAAGGTCTGCTGCTTACTAGTTAGTCTATGTTTCCTGCTGTCAGTTAAATTATCGGGATGTAGACTCTGACTAAAAGTAGTCAACCAACATCTCTGAAGCTCACTTGATACATACACATTAAACATGCACTGCCTGACCAAAAAAATACCTCTGAATGAAATCCACACCTGACCCAACCCATTAATGTAAGACATGCAACCCGACCCATAGCTGTATCCCATTAAAACACTCACATCAGCTCGAGGTTTTACTGTTGTGGTGGACAGGGGTAAGATGGACACTCTGTGGCCTCAAACTGTGATGCAGTGTGTGTTTTGACACCGCTGTTGGTTGTGTTGGCTGATTGGTGTCATGATAGCCCCCAGATGTGCTTACTTTGCCCTCTCACCAACAGGCCAAGCATTTCAACTTCGGAGATTATACAATACTGCACATCCTCATGCCTTAACATTTTGCTCATCCAAAGCAAACACAAGAATTCGATCTTCTTTTTGACAATTTGTTATTTTGGACCATAAACACACAAGCTACATAAAAGAAAGTCCCACAGAGGGACATAAGCCAAGAATACACAACTGAATGCCTAACCCTAACCTACATCTTCCACCTGCAACACAACTATGCAAAATAAGGCAAATGGTAATTTGACTTTATGAAGCAGCCAATGATGTTCTAATTATGTGCACTGTTTGCGTGCCAGACTAGTTCTTGACTGACTTCAGTAGAGAATCCAGGAAGTGACTGCACATGCTGGTCTGAAATAAACTCTAAAATTCTGTGTTGAATTTATAACTTATAATATTTGAATATGGTAAGTAGAACCAGAATCTACATCTACATTCTGTCTGGAAAGTGGATGGTTCCATGCTAACATTACTAATCTAGCCTTTACTGTCTGTAAATGTCACAGCATTCAGGTAAGAATCAGCTGTAACTGTCTTATACTATACATGCACACATTCAGACACACAGTGCTACAGCTTTGAAATGAAGTGTGGATGCTCACTGTCAGACCACTGACACTTTGTATTTGGTAATTAATGTATTACCAAACATCAGCTGGCACAGTTATTTCAAAGATACACCCAGGGCTATGTGTTTTCTTAGCAACCACTCACAAATACATAAAACCGTTGGGAGTGAAAAGAAATCTTCCATGCACATGCTGGAATTAATTTTTTTTCACTTCCTGCTGTAACCTGATGTCATGTGGGTGTTTATCTACCAGATAAATAGAGAACTCACAGCAGTATTGTGCTGCAGATCTGTTTGCTTTGGATCCAGCCACAGTTCAGATGGGGTAAAACACACCACTTAGGTTTAAAATGTAATTTATTCAACATTAATGAGTAGTTTGCTGGTATTGTTATCTCTGATGTAATGCACTGAGCTAGCAACACTGGGAATAATAAGAATCTTAAGTTACTTTGAGAAGTTCTTCTCAGCAATAAGTCACAAAAGCTTTTTGGAATCACTTGGTAACATTAGCTTAAATAATGAGGTGTAAGGTGAAAAGTGTTGAAACCCACAGAGAGTCCCCGACTCTGCAGTTCCCCTCAGCTCTGGAGTTTTAGCATCTTTTAACTCTGTGTTTTGGTAATACAGTCATAAACTTTATTCTCTTCAACCTTCCTTCTAGCAGCAGACAGGTGTTTTCACAGTGGAGCCAGATATGTTTCTTCAGCCTCTTTTCATTCTCACATAATCAGAATGCATCAGATAACCATACTTTCTCCTTTGACATTTTATACAGATGTTAAAATTACCACTTTGTGTTGGTATGAGACCCACTGGATGCCAGTCAGCTGCAATAATTCATATTAATTTTAAGTAATTTTAACTTAGCCTACAGCAATGACATGGTATTTTAAGGCATCAGTGCACATAGGAATTTCCCACAGGAGACAAAAGTTTCCATTTACATTTAGTCATTTGGGAGACACAAAGCAAAGTATATGTGAGGAACAAGAGCAAGTAAAAACTAAGTCTGGGAGCAAACACTGAAAGTGAAGTGCTACACAAAGAATTCCCCACAGGATTTAAAAAAGTATCAATTATTATTATTATTATTATTATTACTATTATTATATAAAGTGTTATTCACACCAGCTGTTACATATTGTCAAAAAGAAAAAAGCATATTAGTTCGTTTATGATTCTGCTTCTCTATAGTTGTATTTTATACTACATGAGGTCTCACCAAAATCTTTAAGCCATTGTGGTTGATTAGTTGTTTTCATTTAATTTCTGAATATTGTTTTACAGTCTCCATCTACAATACTTTGCTGCAGTTGGCATCTTACTGATCACATGGTTTTCAAAGCCAGAATAAGTAAGAAAAACGACTAATCTTAAGTGTCATCAACTGTTACATATTTCATGCAGTGTATGTGCTCCAATTTGAGAGGAGTTGTTACATGTAGTTTATTTCTAGCTATATATACTGTATATGTGGCTCTAATAGTTTCAGGAGCTTCCATTTGTGCAGCACTTCACAGATGTTATTCACAAGAGCAGCAGCAGACAGGAGTCAGAACTTATTGATGTGAAACATTAACAGTAAGGCGTTAAAACCCTTGAAATTGCTTTGAATTTGGTGAATCTGTGGTCCTAAACGAGAGCAGACCAGCTGTCCTTCAGCTCTGGCATGGAGAACTCTGTGGAGAAATGGAATGGCAAGATTGGTATCTGGCTTTGGGAATGAAATCAGGTCACGGTCTGATAGGGGGGTTTCATGGTCTATAGGCTGAGCTGTAACAGGATCACACAGCTACCCAAGCCTCCTTCCATCAAACACACCAACAGGTAACAGGCAACACACACATCCATGCACATGTTCATATTGACTTTCACATGAGGATTAAAGTGCTACATGCACGAGAGGTTTCCTGTTACTTTTATCCTTAAGACAGTTGATTTAGTGACTGCTGTGGTTCCTGGTGGCACTGGCAAATGTTCTGAGGAGAACCAACTCCTGTTTACAGTGTTTACTGCAAAGTCAAAGTAATCTGGGATTATTTGCTTGTGGAAGTCCATTGCTGTCAACATTAAAGGATAAGACCGGCTTTATTCTTAACCGTTTCCCTTCCCATGAAAAGACCCCCAAACAATGTGTTCTTACTTCCTCTCTGTAGCTCCCAACTCTCCTCCCTCCTGTCCTCTCCACCCAACACCAATCCCCACTGACAAATACTTTTTAGTATATCTAACTCAAAGGAGAAATAGTATTCAGGAAATAGTCATCAGCAGGTTAATCCACATTTAATGCCATTTCTAGCACCAGGAAAGTGTATTATCATCTTTATCCTTTAAATTAAAAATATTCTGGTATTTGATATATTAATTAATAGTAAAAAAAAAATTGTCAGACACAAAAATAGGCAAAAGTAACAATATCTATGAACAAAAAAAGAAAAAACAAGCCAGTGCTTGCATTAATTAGTCTGCCATGACATCATCAGACCTGTGGATGCATAAATCATCCGACTGGCTCACTGCCACTAAAAGCAGGAAAGACTGTTTCTGTTTCTAGCGGGGCTGCTGGCACTCTATTCATATGCATGTCTCTAGGAGATAATGAGCACACAGCTAAATGAGGCACTGTCCTGTGATAGAATGTTACTGATGCCACATGGGTTTAGGAGATGAATCACCTAGAAATGATCCTCTCACTTCAGCATAACCAGACCCTTATCTTAAAATGTAACAATTAAAAATGAATGAATGAATCTGGTAATGCTGCACTGGCCTGTGTTAATTGTTCAAAACAAAGCTGCATATTAATAAAATGATCTGTAAATTGTTCTGGGTTGTCCTTAGTTTTACTTATCTTGTTCCAGGACCTCCACCTGCCAACATAACAGTCAGTTGGTGGCCGACTCCCCACCTGATTTCTGCTTATGTTGTTTGATACACACTGTTTAAAATGATGTTTAAATCAAATGTTTAAATGATTTACAAAGGACCTCCAAGACTAAAAGAAATGCAGAATGACTATAAATTAATTAAACAAAATAAGATTTCCAACTGTACAGATACATACATACAGAGACTCTGGTCGTGGTCAGAGTTGACCCCTTGGATATTTGGGCCTGTATCAGGTTGGCCCATTCAGTAATTCATTCCATGCAAGTGCAGAGTCAAAGCTCAACCAAAAGCCTCAATCCACGTGAGAATTTAATGACTGGACTTGTGCTCATGATTCCAGTGCAACATGAGCTCACAAGTATTTTACTTCCCATTTTGCAACATATGAATATTGCATTTCCAGATAAATATAAATCTATTTCAGATGTATTACTTAACAAACAAAAAATAATATTCATAAGTCATAAACCAAGTCTTATTGACGATTATAAATAATCATTTACTCATACAGTACACAATTTGTTGAAGTTTTCCCACTTTGCACAGACTTAAATGTTGCTGAACCCTCCATGTTCAGACAGTCAGAGGTATGTGTGTGTGCATGTGTCTGTGCCTAGACGATCGTGCACTTGCTGGCATGTCATGTGCACCTATGTGTGTATGAAGAATGTCAGACTTAACAACAGTGATGTCTCACATCCTCCACACAACAATGCCTTTCCTCAATATGGCTGAGGCGCAAGATTGATGGTCTGTCCCCTCTGCTGCCCTCACAATAAGACCTTTGAGAGTTGATCTGCTGGGTCAGAACACAGTAGAGGGGGTCAGAGGGTCCTTCACCTCTGCTGGCATTTGACCCCTCTCCCACCCCAGTCTTCTGAATTGCCGCTGCTTTGTGCTTGACTGGACACAGGGCACCAGTGGCCGTGAGAGCAGGGACCCACCATCGTGGCACTACATCAGTACACACAAAAGACAAATTTACTGCAGCCCAGTCAATGTATCTTTGAAGACACACAAACACTAAGTAAAGTGTTCACGTATATATTTAACAACATATAAAAATTCTCTGTTCTAATCATGATAATTTTGTAGGAAAGACAGAAAAGCCAATTTTATGTTAGAGTATGGATTGTTGTTAAAAAGTGTTTAAATGAGCAGTTTCCTAGAGTTACACTGCAACAGTATTTAGGTTGTTTTTGAGGCGATACAATTAATTACTGGCAGTGCACCAGTATATTAGCGTAGAATGAGTTTCCTGGAAACCGCCTGCTTTGTCCCAGGGGTTTGTTTCTTCCTTGGAAGGAGAAAATCTCCTTCTGTCAGCTCACACACATTAAGATTTTGCCTTATTTGCCTTCTTTTCAAGATATGGAAAGCATGTGAGAAGACAAAGCAGTGGTCTGTGGTTAATATTATCAGCTGCTGCCATGCTGTGACATGGGATCTGAAAGCACACCTGTCTGCAAGTGAAATGATATCAGATTACATGACCAGGAAAATATTCTTGTGTGTTTATGCGTGAGTTTGAGTGATCTCCAAAACACTGGAGTGTATCCACATGTAAATATGCAGCTGATGACACAGACAAGGAAATAACCCTTATGCATGTCCAAGAAATAAAAAATGCTTTGGTGTCACAGATGTTGTTACAGTTGTTTTCCAGTCAGATGTTGACTAGAGAACAACTGTAACTCAGTGGTACCTCACAGGTATGACCAAATATCATGGGTAAAAACTGGCTTTTGTGTTTTGTGTTGGTGTGTTGGTTTTGTGTTGGTGTCCTCTGTCCACATGGTGCTTCTAATGTTGCAGCTGATCAGTGTTGAGTGAGACTGTTGAGCAGTTAGAGTCTTATATGAATCACGAATAGGACAATCTTCATCTCCTAAAACTCCATCTACTGGTCTCCTCAGTTCCCAGATGTTTACAGACTGTTATTAAACAAGTGGGCATGTTACACTGTGGTAAACATAGTGACATGTTGCTCCCATCAAATTCTGTTTTTATGTTAAATTTTCAGCAGTTACAACTATTTAAAAGCACCAACATATGAAAGTCTAACTGCACTATAAGGGTGGATCTACAGAGAGTTAAGGTGAGGGCAGTTTCCTTCCTGTTATATGATTTCCCCCCTATTACCCCCTACTTTGAACAAGTCTCATCCTTACTATTCAGTTTTAAAAGTTGTAATTAGACAATAAAATGAGAAATATGTCCAAACTGTTCAATTAAGGAACAGAGAAAGTCAGTAATTATACTTAACTATTCACTGTGTGTGTGTGTGTGTGTGTGTGTGTGTGTGTGTGTGTGTGTGTGTTGCAGATAAGGGATGCCAACCCTGGAGCCATACCACTCAGATTCATTTGACAAAATGACCAGTGATGCGTCAGAGATGTTGTCCTCCTCTCTGCGCTGCTCCTCTCGTCTCACAAAGCTAAAATTCAGGTCAGTTTCCTTACACAGTCTGGCAGTGGGCTGGGTGAGTCACCACTGACACAGACACAGAAAGCCAGTTCATTCAGCATTCTTAGATGTTTATGCACTTGCATATCCATAAAGGGAAACATATCTGAATAACAACAGGGTGCGGAATCTGTCTGTCTCTAAAGCTGCAGTGGGCTAAATGACAAATTCTAATGTCTTATCAGGATAAAAGACAACACTGGATTGTGATGCAGCAAAGAATCATGTCTTCACAGTGTGAGACACTGTCACTGTGGAGCAGAAAGTAACAGTATCTCCTAATTGAGGACAAGTGGCATTGGCATAATCATGACAAAAACATGTCAACATATGTATACATGTGTTAATCACAACATTAGCTGTCAAAGCTTTCTTTGATGCCTCTCCAGAAAAACAGATATGGAACAGCAATAGTGTGTTTACATGTACTTAAGTAAGTAACTAGGTTACAGTCGGCTTTTTCGGGTAAGCTTCATATGTCATGTAAACAACAAACCTGGTTTCAATAATCATTGTAAGGAGCTAGAAAACCTGATTACTGTGATTATGTATACATGTAAGCGGGATTCTAATCGGCTTTTTACAGGAGCATGTGCATAACAAAGGCTGCAAACGCTGCAAACACTGAACACCAACTAAACCTGAAACCAACACAAAGTACCTTGTAGATGTCTAATTGAGTCACCTTTCATTGTGTATTTTTTTCATTTAGACAGTTTGTGTGTCAGCTGCTGTGACATAAAAGTAAATACATAAATAAAAAATCAGGAAGCTGACTCCTCTGTCTTTGTACAGGTAACCAGGTTTCTTAACTGCATGTAAACGTATTCTCTGATTACCTGATTTCACCTGACAGAGTGGTTTTCCTTTATGACTTTCCATCTTGGGCAGCTAATGTTACTTTAAAGGAACAGGTCTTAAAACACAATTGATGTGCATAATATATATTTAAATATGTCTTAGTCACTGAAACTGAATCTATCTAGTGATAGGTTCTGTTTAGCTATGGTGGATGCACCTCTTCCCACAGTCGAGGCAAATAGTGAAATTGGTCTTACTGAAATTTTGGAAGACACTGACTTTATTAAATAGCATATCACTGCACTGGCACAATCTCTCATTACTGCGTACTTTAAGATCTCTATAGCATTTTATTTAGTGCTGTAACCATAACTGTCTGCATCTGAATGTTAGTTGAACAAAGGAACTGGTTTTCAGCACTTCCAACACTGAGCCATATTTACCTGAACTGTATCTGTGGTGACTTACTAGATAATAACAGTTTTTAAATATCCTTGAATCACCCTGGACAAGAAAGACACTTTTGACCTCCACACCACTCATTTCTATAAATGCCACCAGTAGTAACTCTCTTCAGTATTGCCCCCCAACCACCCAAAAGCATTATTCAGCACATCCTACTCTGCTGCTCCTTTTATTTTGCCAGTGTTGTCAGTGTCCAACAAGCGCAAGTTATCCCATATCACCACCCACATGGTTCTCGCCATGAGCATGACCCTGAACACCCCCTTAAACCATATTTCACTCAGTTCTCGTTCGCTCTGATACAAAACCCTTATTTTCTAATCTATGATCAAAATAGTTTCTCTGGCTGCATAATGTACCCATGTACAATTAATAAATGCAGTCGTTCAAAAAATATGTTGCATTAGAACATAATTATGACATGCATTCACTATGAAAACATCAGCAATGCAATTTAGTTGCATAGAAACACACATTTTCAGGAAACAGAGTTGGTTCGACACATCAGCTAACTAGCTAACACAGAGTTTTGTTTCTGTATCTGTGATACATACAGTATGTTATGTTGCTAGTCTAGTGTAGCAGTAATAAAAGACATTTTTACCCACTAAAAGAAACATTTCCTTTTCTTAGTGATGTTTAATACAGTTCATGATGAACACAGAGAAAATATGATGCCCCAAAAATTCCAGTGAACCACAGGTGATGGTACCTTTACCAGGGCTGCCTGACCTGCCTGTTATTTGATGGCATGCTGTCACTGACTGCAATAATAAAGGGGTTCACCTCAGCCTTCACAAATAGAACTGTCTTTAAAAGACTAACACAAACAGGAAACATCCATTTACATGGCAGCTACCTCCAGTTAATCCATGACTCCTTCCTTTTTTATTCTCCATCTGGATATGATTTGGCTGTAGCGGGGGAGACATGCTGCCCCTACGTACAGAGCCAAGAAATACTTTTCCTATTCGCTTTACTTCCTTGGGCAAATATTAAGGGACTTTAAGTTTAGAAGGGAAATATGAGGGCAAGCTGAGCAATGGAGAATGAAATGAGTAGAGAGAGTGTGCAAATGGTGAAAAGAAGAACCTAGAAGTGGGTTACAACAGTCTTCTACTGTCCTTTACATGTTTACAATGTCAACAGGGCAAATTTGAAAAGATGCATGTATATTCAAAATTCAATTATTTTGTGCTGGAAAACATGTTTATCCATGTACTGGAGCTGAATCCTGCTAACCTTTGACTAGGAGAAAGGTGAGAAGGGCTGAAGATAAAAAAGAAAAAAATAAACTAAAAACAAGAGACGAGGGAGGGAAAAGAAATTTGGAAGTAAAAGAAAGCATCTGGTTGTGATTTGCATGGAGAGGTATCTCCTCTGCTTCTATCCCACAGTATTGTGCTTTTCTCTGACAGACTGACAGAACTGCAGGAGGTGAGCACTGCCAGGAAAAATAAAAGTACAGGCAGCATGTTTGGGAGCGAAGGGTGGGAAGGAGGAGGAGGAAACGAGAGGGGTTAGGGTTGGAGGTGATGGTGGTGGTGGGTTACTGTGAACAAAGGCAGTCAGTCAGGCCAGCCGCACATGGGTAGAATAACACACAGGGTGAACGGGCCTTTAAATAAACACAGGAATCAGAGATGAATGTCTGGCTGGCGTGCACTCTGAGACCTACATCTGGAGGTCTAACGAGTTTCTATCATTAGACATCATTAGTGCTGCTCCTCCTTGTGCTCTGCACACTGGAAGCGCCACAGACAGGGATAAATAGCAACATCAAATTGAGTCTCTCTCTGTGTTTCAGGCTGCTACTTTCTGATGATAGTTTTTGCTTGTTAGTGACATGTTTTAGCCCTGCTCATTAGCCACAGAGAAGCCCTGGCATTTGGGAGGGAATTCAGGGGCTGTCTCATTTAAACCAAATGACCAGTTTCCTACTCAGCCCAATATATATACTGTTTCACCTTATTGCTATTGCATCTAGATACAGTATTCACGTAATCATTAGCACAAATCCACTTACACATAACTGAGGTGTCGTACACCCTTGAGGCCCTATTTTATTGTTTAAAGATAACAACTACTATCAACCTTTACCCAGCAGCAATGATGTGCTGGAGGTTTTAGCTTTACCTAAACTGCACCTTGTCGCTTCACTTGCTCACTCCTCCCTTGTATAACAAGCAACATATAGCCTTTCTCTGGGAGGGGAATGGATGCAACTGACCTGGTGTTTACACCTAAAGGCCATGGAACTACAAAGTGACATCAAACAACTAGAGGCACCACCTTTTTAAATTGTTCATGTCGCCTTTGTGTGGTCCAAAAAGTGGCAATAAGAAATACTTTTCTAAACCAGCAGGTGGCAGTGGTCTGTATTTGTCATTCAGTGAGAGAAAGCAGAAGAACACCAAGACTGCATATATCCATCCATCCATCCATTTTCTGAACCACGTAGTCCCTGTAGGAGTCACGGGTGTGCTGGAGCCTATTCCAGCTATCATCTGGGCGAGAGGCGGGGTACACCCTGGACAGGCCGCCAGTCCATCACAGGGCCAGACTGCAGATATGCAAAATGTAAACAAAGCAGCACTTGGCAGCTTACTTACCATTTTCTATGCACTCACTCTCACAACTCATGGTTTATAGCTACTTCTAATCTAGAATATGTCAGATAAGAAGTTGTAAATGGCAACTGGAAAGCCATCCAGAAACAATGGTATATACACTGCAAAAACTAGTCCAACAGATGCTCAGAGATGGTCTAGTACTGGCCAGCAGCTGACCATTGGTTTGATGTATCACAAATATTGACATATTTTAAGATAGATGTTGGACTATCATGTGGACTTCCGAAGATGTTTTTTTTAAAAAACACTTTGCAAGTGTGTTATGATAATGTTCTGGTATCGGAAGGTGAATATCTTAACCTGAAATTTGTAAATTTAAGATACTAAATGATCATTTCACAAATTCCACACACTAAACAGCATAATCATTGCTCTGTATGAGTTGCAGGCAAAAGTATGATGTCACACACACATGCATTATCCTTGTTTCCTGACTTCTTCTTTCCCTTTTCTACCTCAACCCTTCCCCTCATCTGTCTCACCACCCATCCCCTTAACGTAAAAGGATGTATTCAGCAGACACGGTACTTCATGTTATCTTTTTAAATATACAGTGTAATAATAGGAATAGGCTCCCTCTGATATGCACAGTGGCTTCCAGAATTTAAAGCTTACAATACTGAGGACATATTTTCACTGTTGGGGTAAATGGAGTCTCACAGTTTCAGCCCAGAGCTCCTTTATAACTACCATCAGTATAGAGCTAGATGAGCACTTTGAGCTAAAGTGAAAATAACAACACAACAATCTGCCGTAGAGTTGTTTCTGAAAACTTACCTCATCTTCAGTTTCATTTGGAGATTTGACCAGTTCATCTGAACTGTAGCCTACGTCTTATAAACCTGTGGTGGGTTTAAATACACATCTAAATGTGCAAGTGTTAGCTTATGCACACGGCAGCAAACATTTTATGGTGTCTGACAGCTGCATGCATGTCAATTAACATGATGTTCAGAATATTACAGTGTAAAAAAACATCACACATTCAGGAAATAGCAGTGGAAAGTTCTCCTGAGGGCTCACAGAGAGGTGTGGGGGGTAGCTTGTTTTGTAAATGTAGCAGAGACTTCAGCCATAATAGTGGATTTATCCTGTTAGCTCCATGTGGGCAATTCAAAGCTGAGCTGCAGCATAAAAAGAACAAAAAGATGGCTTCCATATGTTAATCCTTCCTGAGCCGGATTGTTTGGTAAATATGAATAATGTAAATAGCTGTGTTTGAAGCTAAAGAGTGATTAATTGTCCCTGGTTTTAATTGCTCAGAAACTGTAAGATGCTGAGTAAAAATTAAACATGTTGTGTGGTATTTAGCAGAAAGCTTGGATAAATATATCTGTGGGCATTTAGACAGAAAAAGGCAGCGACATTAGAAGATGAACAAAAATCTGATATTTAAATCTGTTCCCTCAACTTCAAGGAAAATTCACTGTGGAAGTTGTGTCTAAGCAATTGAAAACCTAGAAACAGTTTCTACTGCGCAGTTTTACTAAATATTTTAAATATTTCAGAGGTAACTATTTACTGACTTCTTTCTAATACAGTCAGTCTATTCACTGCTTGGCTGTTTGTTTATTGTTGGTGTGGGTTGATGTAAATTTAATGAGGCATACTGATGACTGATAGGGTTTTATAATATTTTGGGTGAATGAAGTGTAAGCTCTTCAATAGTCAATTTGTCACTATGACACTGCAGTGGGTGCATTGGACCAATCTACAGCAACACACAGGTTGATGCTGTAGATGAAGAAAGGTGAAGGCAAGCATCACAGTCTTTGTCAAAGCCTTTTGGTATGTAGATGTTGCAAAGTTGTGCTGAGTTCTACTTGATAATGTTGTTTTCATTATTCATTATCTTTACAAGACAGCTCCATGAGAGCTTGTGGTGGTTTCATGGTATCTCATTCCACCTTCTACAGGAAGAGTGAATCTCGTATGTACTGTATTTTAGTCATTTGTTAGCTATCAAAACAGATCTTGATCACAAAGCTTAAAGAGTCCATATTATGTAAAATTTACTTTCTCGCTCATTTTTGTACATCAAGGACACACATCAAGTGAAATAAAAGGGCATTTTTTGCATTTTTTCTGTAAAACAGTGAGTGAATGGTTCATTCAGAAATCCTGCTTGTAATGACATTCTTGCTCAAAATTGGTTTGGTTTTGGTGGATGGGTCCTCACATTGGCAGAGAAATGCAATGTAGTAAAAGATGGTAAGATGCTGCTGGAGGGACTTAAAGACTGGAGCTCAAAGATGGACTGAACATGGGTCTAGTTCAGAGTTTGAAGCTGTAAGTGCATCAATGTGTTGTCTTGTTTTGTTATTTGTAGTTTCACAGCAGAACATTCAGGATATCCTAGAGACATGGTTTGAAACATAAAAAAAAATCATTTGTTTATTAGATTGGATTCTGTTAAAATTGCATGTTTATGGCATGGTTATGTAAACTAACAGGGTGCAGCTCTGTTGTCGCATTTATTCTACTGTGTTGCCTGTTCTCTGGACAAGGAAAAGCTGTTATGTGTTGTCACACTGAAGCAATACTACATCCATGCAGTATTACTACATGGCAAGCAATACTACATCCATGTAGTATTTCTGTGTAGTAGTGCTGTGTCTGTGTCTGCGTCTGCAGCTTGAATCTGTACCCCATCCTTATGACTTTTCTGTACCCCTTATGTGGGGTCAGGCTACATGCAAGACACACGTCAGCAAACAGGAGGAGAGGGGGCGAGTGCAGCTGAAAATGAGTTGTTCCAGAGACAGGCTATGAGAGAAAAATTTCAGCCAGGGCAGAAACAAGGATCTGCATGTTTTTTTTGCATGAAAATTTACAGACACATTCTGTGTGTCTGGGACCTGGTTTTTAACCCCCCCAAAAAGGGGCTCTTTAACGAAACTAACTACACTAACTGCTGCTCTTTTCACTGGAAGAAATAGTTCTGCTCTACCCTTCTTCTATCCAATGCAGTCTCTGACTGCTTCTCAAATTTTCTGCCGAATTGTCACATGTCTTTTGAGTGTATATGATCTTGCACTGCATATTAAGACTGATGTGATGCTGATTGCAGTAATTACAGTCAGGGTGTTGTGGGGAAAGGCTTCATATACACCTCAGTCCATTTTGATGGCTTTGTGATAATGTACTGTAGTGCATGTGTGAAAAAGTCTAAGGAACAAAACACACTTCTGTGCTTTAGATTCACTTTGCTTTGAAACCTTGGCAGCCATAGGTGGAGGGAGTGTCGCCAAGGTAAACTTAAGCCACAGTGGGACAAAAGCAAAGGGAAAATTAGGTGTGTGAGTTAGAGGTCTCTTCTTTATGCATGAACCACAATAAATATGCGTGTTTCTTTTGAATCCTGGCCAGAAAAGTCCAGAAAAAACCTTCCAGCACATAGAGAAGGGAAAATCAATCAAGAGACAACAGACCATGAAGCTTTATTATACTCTAGGCAGAACATATGAGTCATGTACACTTCCACACTTGTTGATAGTCAGCTGAAAGGAAGAAAGACCAATCGGGTCAAATCCTCATTCATCCTTGTAGTTTCTAACTGGCACACACTGTTCCTTGTCTGTTATCACTTAATGTGATTTCTGCAATGATCAGGATTCCTCATGATTTCTAATGAACATACTGTGTATGTATAAACCCCGATGGTGTCTTTGCCAGGGGATAAATAACTCAATAACCACAATAACCACACTTCATGCTAAAATGAGACCTTGTGGGGTTGTCCTGGTTCATACACCGGAAGCATGTCAGACTGGGGCCATGAAGTGCTTTTTAAACAAGTAAAATTATTTTTAAATCAATACAAAAACTTAGAGCTTTAAAGCAGGTCTCTCTTTCTGGCACTGGTCAGCACTCAGGCAGCAGAGTTCTGGATCAATTGTAACTGATTTATAAAGTTTTTGGGTAGTCCAAATAGGAGAGCATTACAATACTCCAGACTGCTGGATATAAGTGCACATCAATCTTTCTTTTTCACTCTGAGAGAAAAATGGCAATTTAGCAGTATAATTAGAATGATAAAAAGCAGCTTTAGTTATGAACCCCCAAATGAACATTAAAATTCTGTTCAGATTAAAAGTGGCTGTTGACTAGAAATCTCAAATGGTGACATGGTGTCAAACTTATTGTCATATTTGGTCCCAGCAGATTCTACATGACAGTTAGTTTAGTCTGATGTAAAGTAGGAAACTCGTTGCTATTTCTGCATCGGGGCCTTTACTGGAGTCTCTGTCCAGGGTCACACTCTGAGTCCAACCTCATGCAACTTGAACCTTATCTTCTTCATCTCCTTCACACCAACCAACCCTGCCTCTTAAAAATAACAAAAGTGAAGTAACACATATGTTTTTGTATGCAATGTAAATTCAGTTAATTTCAGTCTATTTATATAGCACCAAATTACAGTCCAAATTTATAGCATGACTAAGAGATGGCTCAGATTCATCTGAGCCAGCTCTGACTATAAGCTTTATCAAACCTAAGCCTAGTCTTGAAAGTAGAGAGGGTGTCTGCCTTCTGGACCCTAAAATAGTTAAGCCAACATAAACCGTGTAATCTTATGCAACTACTAGATGAAAAATATTTGCTTTGACTCAGGTTATGTGGAACCTATTTTTTACATTTCAAACTACCACAAGTAATCCTGCATTCTGAGAGCAAAGCATGGGATGGGATGCTGAGATGATTCAGTACTATGAGATCTTTAACATATGATGGAACTTGATTGTTAATTGTTGACCATTAGGTTTGCAAATTGCAACTGCATTAATTGTTCTGTAAACATAATGACAATATGGTAAATACAAAATACAATTATACTGAACATATCAATAAATATTTCTACCCAATAAATATCTTTAAAATAAACCACTTACCAAAGATGTTTTCTAGTCTAAACCTAAACACACATGGACACTGGGTGCTGCTGTTTTTGAAGTTCAGTACTTGCTTTTCATTAGTAAACATAGCACTTAATTTATTAAAAAACTATGTTGCACCACAAAAACATATTTAAAATGTTATTACCACATTTACGGTCACAGTTTAGGTCTATGGGAACCTAATTTATTGACTGTGTGGGTGAGCATTCTGAGTCATCAAGGTCTCTGGAAGTTGAGTCATGGCCTCTGAACTTGTCTTCTTTAGTCCAGTTGCCTGAACTTCCAGACAACAACTGACTGTTACATTAGTGATGACTTAGATGATTTCTGACAGTACACTTAAACCTCAGCAGTGTTAAATTATGTTTTTTATTCTTGTATGATATTTTTGTGAATGGAACTTTGCCACAAACAAAGCAGAACGGGAAGTTTTTTTTGACAATTTTATGCTACTGATCAATTCTTACATCACTCAGCTTCTCATAAACAGGTGGTATTTATCAATCTGAAAGAAGCAATTTAAGTGATTTATTTAATCAGATTTGGAAAACTACATAACAGAACGGAGAAAATGTATGAAATTTATGACCATACAAAAATGGCACGAAACAGGCAAAAAGTCCATAATAAATAGTTCTGAGACGGGAATTCTGACAGGCACTAGACATCTCAAGCATTGCCTAATAAAGGAATGCAGAAGTTTGCGGATTCATCCAACGTTTAGCGCTTTACATGTGTTCTTTCAGTCTGTGGGTTTGTGCTACTTGGGCATGTCCCAAATCAGTGCCAGTTCTCCTTCAACTGGCAGAACAATGGCCCTGCAGCAGCTGGAGCTCTGTCATATAGACTTCATCTGAGACTACACTGATCATAGACAGGAAGGTCGTTTATCACAGCCCTGCGGCTCAGCTGGACCATTAATCACATGCATTATTCTAATCAGTTTGAAGACACACACATTTGATTTCACTCCATTATTATTCCTCCAAGAAAGAGTTCTCTTTCCTCCCTCTGGCAGGTTGAGGGTCAGTGAAGGTCACCTCTGCAGGTGAACTGAGAACAACAGAGCATGTCAAGCTGGTGATTTGCCAGCCTCATTAACCACCAGACAAGAATGCAGATCATGTTAAGGTATCAGTGCTGCTATTTGTTACACACTTTATGTTGTTGGCTGCTTTTGTTTCCAGTAAATAGGAGCAGACAGCAATAACACCTGATCATTGATCAAGTCATGATGTATTATGTTCATTAACAGTGGTTGTCAAAAGTATTCCTGAGCCCATGAAGTAACCTCCACTGTCTCTGTCTTTTTTGTCAGAGTGAGGCCTTTGGAGGATTATGCAACTTTTCCAGTCTTTTGCTGCCCCTGCCCCAATATTTTTAAACCTGTTTCTGGCATTACATTCAAAATAATTGTCTAACTCTGTTCATGTGAAGCCGGAAGGAGGATGTGGTTTTTACCATCAAGTTTATCTGGAGAGGATGTGTAATGTGTAATTTCTATTTTATTTTTTTTACTTTATTTTTTATTTCTTACAATTACTATGCTGGAGCCGAAGGTGCATGTTTGTTTCTAGGTATGGAGTTTTTTTGATATGTTACAAAATGTACAAGGAGATGGAACCGAGCTATGACACTCATGTCACAATAAACATTTGTTTGTTAAAGTTTTAAAATAATTTTAATATAAGTTTCAAGTTTGAGTGATTGTTTTTCAATTATCAAGCTGATTAAATGTTGATTCACCAAATTGTTACTTACAGAAAAGAAACATTGCTTTTAAAAGTCTGACTTGAGTTGAAAGACTAGAACTCAAATGTATAATCACCAGTTTCTCATTAATGACATGTCAATAACTTTTGAATAATGAAACACACTTAGATTGCTACTTTGTGCTGCCTGCTGTTCCAGTGAAAGCGACAGAGACAGAATGTCTGTGATGCCGATGTTTAATCAATGCTGAGTAATTAAGACATCCAGCTGTTATTGTGCCTTTACATCTTTAACAGGCTTCTAGTTTCCAATTAAGCTAATTCGCGTCAGCTACGACAAACACACACACACGGTAAGAAAACACTGCAGACGGTTCAGGTCAGCAGGATTCCAGGATATCAGCACTTTACAGAGACATTTTTGTTCAAGTTCAACACATTAATTTGAGGCTGCTTTTAGTCACTTTCTTTCTAACCTCCTACAATGCCAAACTGCTACTGTGACGTTCCCTCTGCAGCATCAGTTATCCTCTAAACCAATGTACTGATTGTGTTGATGAAGTAGTTATTAGAAGAAATAATGACAGAATGTGAAGAAGATAATGTTTTCTTTCTTAAATACACTCAAAAGTGATAAAAGTCAAATGATAGTGAGACAGTGTGGGACAATAGTGATAGTAAGTGATGTGAACAGAGGTTAGTGAGGGAACAATTTAACTATGATTAACTTTTGGCAGAACACACAGAGCTGTGGAGCTGCAGACCATCAGAGTGGCCATGCTGCCACCACCACCAGGTGGTGTTAATGTTGTGGCTCGGTACGAGTTGTCCCAGTGGAAAATATAGAAAGTTGTCCTGAAGTCGCCTCCACATAAGTTTATAAGTTCATCCAGACTGTAGTTTCATGTCTCTTTCAGCATTTATTGTATGACCTGTTCCAAAAAAGTGAACTAAATATTCCAGGTCCCAGACAAACTAATAAAAACAATGACCAAACAACACTCTGTCTTTTCTTTTTGTTACTCTTTAGTTCTTCCTTAATTTTGTTTTATGTATAACATGTTGCTCTGAATTTATGCACATTTAGAATGTTAGTTGACCAACACAAACACAACAAGAAAAAAATATAACATAAAAAAAAACTCAGTAAAAACAAAGAAAGTCTGAAAATGAAAAAGACGTGTGCAGTAATCGGGGTGGAATGCAGTGCAATAAACAATAATGACAGAATAACATAAATAATGACATAAACAATGATTATGATGATAGACAAAAGTTGGATGTGAGGATGTGAGGATGTAATAACAGCCATAATGGTCATAATGGTAAAGTTATGGATATGGAGATACAGAGGAGAGGCCATGATTCATTTGTATTGCACATTAGTGTTGCATTAAAATGTTTTATGAATAGCAACATAGCCAAAAAACATGACTGTCCTGTTCCTAACACACTTTTCCCCACCAGGCCTCAGTGGATCAAGAGAAATATCTCTAGTTTATGTCTAACAGAGATACAAAATCATGTTTTCATTTTCATGTTTTCACTTTACTCACCTTCAATCAGCGGCTGACAATTGTTAAAATACAGTTAGGTCACTGCTCTCGTTGAATAATGTAACTGTCGCTGATCACTGACATTGCTCCTTTAGCTTCTCAAACAGGCTAAAGCTCCCTTGGGTGCTGTCGCCCACCTCTCCCATCCTAAGTAGGTCAGTGGGTCCATCTTTGCTTGCCAGTAAAGAGCCCTTACTGCAGCAAATGTAGTAAGGTAATGAGCAGCAATTAGCAGAGCTGTCTTATCACTTTTCTACTAATAGTACCACACTCAAGCCACCACCACACCCACCCTCCCAACAGAGCAAACCCTGGGGTGCCCCAGTCTTTACCTGTCCTCTTTCTTTCCTTTTTCCTTTCAGCAGCGGAGTAGTGTGTGAATACATCAGTACTACACTGTACAATGCAGCATCTCTCGTCATGCAGCCAGACAGAGCAGGAGGGTTAAACCGAGGTCACAGTGAAAACAGCTCGCTTCACTGTCAACACGGTCTGAATATACAGGTACATAGGATGGGAGAATAGTTTTCTAAACATCTTTGGCCATGATTCTTATTAAGATTCATATGCTGAATGCTTCAACCACACCTGTCTGGCACCGCTGCTCTCCTCTGAGATGTGTGTGTGTGTGTGTGTGTCTGTTTCATTCATGATGAGCATCAGCATCAGATGTCTGCTTATTCTAGCTGCCAGGGAACGATCAGAGCCAGAAAGCCAGACATGACATGAATAATAATACTGAGTTCAACTTGATAATGTAAAAAATGTTTTAGAGCTATTCATTATGTGTTATTATCCTGTATGTGTATTTGTGTTTCATTCATAGTTTACTTGTATACACTGTTTGATTTATGTATGAATATGCTTCAGGAATATGGTTTGTGATAAGCAGTCATGACAATAAACTACGAGACAAATATAATAAACAATAAACTAGAGAAGTGAAGTGAGAGAGAAAACAGACTGAGAGACTCCACCCTAGAAAAGCCTACAGTGCTCGACTGCTGCAGTAAATCAAACAAACACGCACACACACTTGCCCTCTCACAGATATCCATGCATACACGTATACAAACACACACTTAGAAGAGACACAGAGCAACGCGAACGGGGAGGGTCCCCACCCCTGTATGTCTACATTGCAGCAGTGCTGCAGTCAAACAAAGAGGAACAAAGGTTTCATAACACAGCTGCAGCCAGTGTTACAGCAACCCCTGGTGGTCCAACACCAGAATAGTGTTTCAGAGTATGTGATTCAAAGAAATGGAAGATGACACTATGACAGACGCTAAGTTCATTTCTGTTAATTAACTTTGCTTTTATTCATATAATTCATTAAATAAATTAACTGACTGATGGTGAGAACTCACTGTGTTTACACAGCATAAGCCATTTTTACACAGAAATAAAACCTTTTACTAGTTTTGCCTGTTTAAGACACAGTTGATGCATGTTAAGTACAACAGGAGCACAAAGTGTGGGCGATGAGAAACTGGAGCAGTCAGGTCACTGTGACCAGCAGCTCTGGAGTAGGAATTGATGTAGGAATTCATGGGTAAAGTTAGAGTTGAAGTTAATAATACACTCCAACCTCTCCAGGTAACATCATGTTTGTTCACTTTGTTTACTTTATACATATGTATGACAACTGAGTTTAAATCATGTTCTATATGCTGTGTCTCCTGGGACAGTCTCACAAAACATCACCAAATCTCTTTCCTCAAAAACATCCCACACCTCCTTGGCTCTTTCACAAAGGTGGTGGGGTGAACTCGCCTCGCCTCTTCAGGCAGCATAAAGAGGGTCCACATGGATCCCCTACACCAGCTTAGTATGTTTTATACAGAACTGTAAGGCAGAGTGTTTGCACAGTGAAGCTGTCTGGAAGGGGCATTGGCAAAGGGACTATGGATATACATATAGATGCTGCATCGGGGCTGGTGAAACACAACACATATTAGATCAGGGTCTGTGCCTTGTGTTGGCCAGTTCAAGTAGTAACAAACCAGATGTTAGGGGTGGTTTTACATGCTTTAATAAAAGAAATGACAAAACAAGCAACATGGAATAACAGGGAATTCCATTTCACTGTTCCAAACGTGTGGAATATGATTTTTGTAATTAAATAATTCTTGATGAGTGATACTCAAAGTTAGGATAACATCAGACTGTTGCTGAAAATGATATGTATCAGTCACTTATGTCACTCTGCTGTATGTTATGGTGTTATGTTAGTGTGGACGCCCCTACATTACAAATAACAGTTTGTTAAACTGCTTCATTATGACTCACTGTAACCCATAAATTAGAGCAGTCAAACTAAGCAACGGTGTGGTGAACATTCGAATAACAGAAAAAAATCTGTGACCAAAACCTGTGATCTCTCAGTGAATCTCTTGTTGAGGATTTTCAGAAAGCTATTTTCCTTAGATGAGTGGTTTGCACAGTTTGAGTGGGTCAGTTAGTTCATGTGCATTTGAAATCTGAAATGATAAGCCAGTGATGGCACAGGAACAACTGACTGAAAAAAATCAAGATATGGCAGGTTTTGGATATCACTGGAGGAGGAATATGAAGTTGTGTCAAGTAGCGCCATTGTAATTCTGCTGCTCTTCTCTTCAATGTGTGTGAAATGACATTTTCAAACCTAACGTGCATAAAAAATATGTACAATGAGAGACTGAGGACTGTTGACCACGCCTCTCATCCATCCCCTAAAGAATATGGCAGCTGTGCATCTGTGGTTGCACTTCTAAAAATTCCATAAACCATTATCACCCCTCAATTTAAATTTAGCTTTTTAAATGCACTGTGATCTGAGTAGGTCTTTTAAAAAGGATTAATCACTAAGTTTTTCTCTGCAGATTTTCATGTCCATCTCAGATAAGGTCCATGAGTTGCAGACGGTGCCAGTACTGCTCGCACCATGAGCCTGAATGGCCAAGCCCGAACCCAAATGAGTGAGGAATGGAAATTCTTACTGCTCCACTGCTGCATACTCTGTCCAGTGTGCAGAATAAGTCTGTGACCACATTAGTGTCGGTTTAACTATTAGGTAGTAACAGTTTAACAGTTTACTATGTTACTGCCTAGTGTTTATTCACACCTATAACACACTGTATGATGCTGTGATTTTGATAGACTTGTAAGTGTGGAGTAAATCCGTGAATAATTAATTGCATTGTACATGGTGCGTAGTGAATAGAGTCAAAAACTTTGGTAGACACTTGTGAGCTGCACACACAGCTGTTGTGTTCCAAGCTGGTTGACATGCAGTAACCAGCAGAAGCAGGAGTTCAGCAAACAATCAGTGCACATGCATTGAGTGTGGTGTCTGCCATGTGGCCTGCTGTGTGCTCAAAACTTAAAAGATCTGTGCGTCTCCCTGTGTTGGTGTGGTGCCACAGAACATTGTGTCTTGTAAAGCAAATGAATGCATAATTAATGCCTTTATTTTTCCTTTATTGTTAAAAAATTCCGTTATAAACATGTAATGATCATCCCAGGCTCAGGATTCCCATTGATGGTAAATAGCCCAAAATGTATCATTCCAAAACCCACTAACTAACTACTAGTTAGAGTATGTCTGAATTCAAACATTAGCAACAAAACAACAGAACTGCATACAATGCATGTTTGTTAGTAGCTTCCAAAAAGACAAAGACAGACATGAGCAGTAACACTGAAAGAGAACAGACACTGAGTTAAATAGCCCAAGAGACTTAATCTGATTCAATATTTTTAAAAAAAGGTTATTAATCTCAGAGGGAAATCAATTAATGTATTAACACAATAATTTAAGTTATAAAAAAATAAGTTATGATGATTGTGGATACTCTGGATACACTTCTTGATTCATCACACACACACAACCATTAGGAGGCGTGTTATATCACAACCAATGGACAGACGCCCCAGAGGAAGCATCTGCCAACCCTGTCTCCTAAAGTGATGTTTCTATACAACTAAACTGCAATCACAAATATAGACAACATAACCCAGTTGCTCAAATTGCCATTATATATTTTATTCATGTAACCTGGAACCATTAGTTGACACATGGGGATTGTTTACAGCTTTAATAAAAAAAATACAACTTTGCTTTAACTGATAGCTTTTGAATAAAAGTAAATTGTCTAAGCTCTGCTTAGTGTTCAAACTGATCTGTCTAAAAAGTGTTAATCCCCCTGTGGCTCCCAGGCTATAACAAGACTGCACCACTGATGGATTTTGGAATAGTAGTAGTAGCAGTAGCACTATATGTCCATGAAACACATGGTTGAGAAACAATGATGTAGGCTGTAATTATATATTTAATGCAAATCTAGTAGTACTTACAACTGTCAGGAGACATGGCAGGAGACAGATACAGTAGGACTGATTACATCACTGAATTAAGTGTTTTCACTTCCATTGTAAACATATTGTATTCAAATATTATAAATCTTGGAGATGACTTAAATTGCCAGGATTAGTCTAGTAAACATAAGTGAACTGTAAAGCTGCAGCGGAACAAGCCTTCACTTTGTGGAGAGCTGAACACCAGTACTGTCCTTCCTTTTCATCTGATCCTACTCAAACCACTGAATACAGAAAACGCAAATCTGCAGGGAATTGATAATATTCAGTGTTGGCTTTGAGGTGTTAAATGAGATTAGGTGGCATTAATCATTGAGCCGGTACCTCACTCATCACCCTAATTTAGGACTATCATCATTTTGAAAGGATGAACCTTCTGCTTGAACAGATATGTTTTGGCTGCGGGGCTTCGACTTTAAGCCTGTCATGCTGGAACAACAGGGCCTTGGGACTGGCACACACTCTTTAAGGGCCTTAATCCACATTATAGTTGGCTGGCATTCTTCCTTCCTACACTGCAGCTTCAGACTGCATGACAGAAATGTACAGAGGGATTGAAGAGACCTCCTCCTTCCCTCCATTTATTAGTGTTAGATAATGTGATGTTTTTTAGCTATACAAATGTATAGCATAGTTATATATCTAATTTCAATGCAGCAATACAGAAATTATCTGGAACAGTCAACACACCCAGAAAAATAAAAGCATGTCCATACGTGAACCTAAATATCATGTCTAATAACAGCTTAGTGGTGGAATCTTTGGTGGACAAAACCTTTGTTGACACTTTGTTAAACTGAGATTATGAAATTATCATGCAAAAGAATATCTGTGTGCTATATGTGCATGGAAATTAATAAATTAACTTTGGTGGATAGACTCTTTTTTGCAGTCAAGTAAATAAAGGGGATGTACAGTAAGGAGAAGAGGGGAAGAATATCCCCCACAGTAAAGTTACCACACTGTTGGTGAGGTAGAAGATGAAAAAGTGAGAGAAGCAGGAGGAAGAGGATCCATGATGAATCAAAGCAAAGTGAGAATATAAAGGTGAAGACAGTCTGAGTTCAACCTGAATGACACAATGTAGGTAATGTAACTGACCCAGTGAGTAGAGTTGGCAGGAAGGAGAATGGTTAAATCACAACTTACAGTACTGACAGAAGCAGAGTTTGAATCACAAAGACTGAAATACCCTCTGACGGATGATTGGAATAAAGAGACAGAAGAGAGAGGAAGTGGTGGAGACACAGGACAGAGACGTTAATATAAGGTGCATTCCTGGTTGAATTAACCTTTACAAGACTGTTCACTCACACAGTTGTTCTATATTTGCGTGTAAAGATTAATAGTAACACAATATTATATTCCCATGCTCCAGAACAGTCTAGTGTACAGTGGGCTTGATGCTTTTAAGATACTAAACACATTTTTCATTGTAAACCCTTCCACCTTCTGTGTGCATTTGCTGATACCCAGTTATAGAACGACACAGAAAAAGCAAACAAGCATATGACTGGATTTTACTCTTTTCTGCCTCCAAGGTCATTTTTTTTTCTTTCTGAGTTGTCCTGTTGAAATACAAACAAAAACAAAAGTAGGTTTTCTTTGTTTTGCTGCATTCTTTTGGGTATGTCTTTCTGACATGCAAAACCTGGCTTTCTATCTTCATTGGATTTTTTTGTCATTGGAAAACATGAATACCGTAGCTACCACTAGTACCACTAAAAATACTAAAATAAAAATAAACAAAAGAAACCATGTTGTATTTATGGGAAATACAAAAAATGAAATAGTCAGAACTTCACTTTTGAAATGTCTGATCCAGGTTTGCAAACAGCAACACAGGTGTCATCTGCAAATGGATACAATTTTTTGTTGCTTATCGAAGAATGAGGTCACATATAGGTGCATTAAAGATTCATAAATCAATTCCAATCTGTTATACCTGTTTCCCCTCATTTATAGGCGGGTCTTCCATCACAATCTATTTGCCAGATTGTCTGCTCCTCTCACCTTGACTGACTCTGCAGCCCTGTTACCTGACTGGCAGGCCTGTTACCTGATTGGACCTCCTGTTTTTAGAAACTCTCCTGCATTGAACCTTCTGTAAAAACTACTCACCTCTACTGGAAGCTTTTTTTTTTTAACCACAGATCAAAATCATCAAAAAATCAAAAAAATTGTAATATAAGTGAAAACATTTCTAAAAAGAAACCTGAAAATACAGGATTTCTAAAGTATTCATGCCCTGACCCAAAGAAACTGACCCAAATCTTCACCTAAATATAGAGAAATCACACATGGAGGAAAATCTAATGCAGTCTTTAATGTTGGTGTCCTGGTCACCAAAAAAACAAAACACTCCCAGAAACTCAAAGAAATATTGAAAAACAAGTCAGAGGATCTATACAAGACAATTTCCATGTCAGTGAATACTCCTGAAACCTGAGTGACTGTGCAAGAAGGGACTAATGAGAGAAGACAGCTGTCACTCCTCTGAAGCTGTTGAAGCTCCTGTGACTGAGATGGGAGAGAGTATGCATACAGCAACTCATATTAAACTCTTTCTTAGCTTAAATCTTTCACTTGTGGGAGACGCTGAAGGTTCAGAAGGATCTGAGTTGTGATGAGACAAAAATGTATCTTTTATCATTATTATTATTTATTTAGGTGCAAACAATGCACATCACAAACACACCATTCCCACTGTGAAGCATAGTGATGACAGAATCATACTTTTCTGCAGTCAGTCCTGGATATTTGTGAAGCCAGAAGGTAAAAAAAAAAAGAAAAAAAAAGAAGCAATATAGAGAGACATCCTTGAAAAAAGCACACAACAATAACTGCACACAAATGGCTCAAAGCATTGTTAATGTTCTGGAGTGGCCAAGTACAAAGTATCAAGTGTACACATATGCAATGCAAATTATTACTATTACATGTAGCAAACAACAAAATAATGGATGTAATTTCAACAAAGAAAATGAGAAACACTAAAAAACATCAGTTCACATATACCAAAAAGCAACAAAATATTTGTTATAACTGCAATGTGTTCAGCACAACTAAAAAAACTACTCTGTCTGCATCCTGAATCTGATCCTGGT
The DNA here is from genome assembly GCA_900302695.1 of Helostoma temminkii. Lineage (NCBI taxonomy): Eukaryota > Metazoa > Chordata > Actinopteri > Anabantiformes > Helostomatidae > Helostoma > Helostoma temminkii. Next base: position 48,396 of record OMLM01013026.1, read on the forward strand.
CAAAGCAGACAACTTTAGCCACACTGCCTGCGATGATCTCTGGACTGTATCATCCACAGATGGTGTTGATTGTCAACTGTGGACAGCCTGACCTGGTCAGGTTAAATGGACATTGTCCTCCAATACTCTGTCTCAGATTTCCATCTCTGTTTTACAGTCTAACACATTACTGAAGTGTTCTTCCAATTGTAATATATTGTTAATTGATATATATTCTATCTCATCATATAAAGTATGTTCTACAACATGCTAGTTTTCTGTTATGAATCAATCACTCTCAACTGTAAAGACCTCACGCTCTCACTCTCAGTGTTCTGCTCTTCTGTAGACAGAAAGCCGAAAGCTGTAGAAAGATAAGAGTTCATACTGAGTTCACTGGCACTCGTGTCTGACTCCTCAAGTCTCTTTCATGTCTTCACAGTGAGGCTGTTGCACTATATGCAGTCTATTTGAAGATGTTGGGCTCTTATACTGAGAATTTTTATGCAGATCTTTGCTTCTAATAATATAAAATATTCAGTAGCAGAGACTATGAGCGCATGATTAACAAAGCCAAATACCAGTCAGTCTTTGTTTACCAGCCAGTTTTACAGCGTGCCATCATTCTTAATAAGTGTTTTCCCACCAGTTTCTTAATATCACATTAAATGCAATTGTATGTAAAGTTTAAAGAGTAAAATTATTTTTTAATACTGAGAATATGTATGTATAAAAGAAGGGCAGTAATCGAAGAACGTGCAGCATATGAACCATATTGTAGCACTCTACTGTCACCTAGTGGTGCCTTTGAGAATTTTCAAAAATACACTAGCAACATTGTCATGCCAAAGGTTAAAATTGAGTTGATAAAATATTAATATGAAAATTAAACAAAAGACAGCACTCTACAGTTTTATTGCTTATTGATGTGACTAATGTTGCTGTATTAGGTGAGCAAGTACTGCAGGGAAAGGTGGTTTGATTTGAGAAGGCAGGCAGAGGGCTCATACAGGAGGATAGTTTGGATCGAGATGTTTAGTCTTGCAATGATTAGAGGAGGAGTTGTCATTTATCTGTATTTGCAGTGAACGAGATGTTTAAATACACGAATAAAGGATTTTGTAAGTGAGTCGAAATTCAATGACATGGAAATGAAAGCATGTTTATTTAGAAAGGAACTGATATTACTGTGTTTGTAGTGAGAAAGGTTATGAGAGAATGACAGATGAATGAAAATGATAACTATTAGTTGATTATACTACTAAGGTTTACCAGATTATGAAACCTGGCTCATGCAAAAACATGGTTTGTAAACCATCACACCTTATATATATATATGTGTGTGTGTGTGTGTGTGTGTGTTTTAATTTACCTCAAATTATAATATATAAATACATCTCATAATAAACAAAATAAACAAAAGGTCTGTCTCGGTCTGTCTCAGCTCTTCTAGTCCACTTCATGTTTCTGGTGTAAAATCACACCTTATTTAGATGATCAGTTTTTTGCTCATCTGCATGGCCAACCACCGCTAGGTGGCAGAGCAGGCCCAAGAGTTCAGTTGATGAGTTCTCATTTGAAACAAATTCCCATTCAGGCTGTAGCATTTTTCACACAGAGAAAAATCCAAGCACACCAAAATACACCATGTGCTAGCATCCTCTCTGCTTATCAGATGTGTCTTCCATGGGAACCACAAAGTAAATACAGGAAGTATATCCTGTGTTTGGATTGGATCCTGTGTGTTGCAATTGTAACTGATGATTTAATCTAATTTTACTAACCAAGCCCTTAATTAATTGCTTGATAAGATGTGCTTGAGTTAACACCTAATTTGCAGGTTAAATCGAGACCAGTGGGATTCTATTCAGGAGGTTGAAAATTTTCGGGCCTGGAATCTGAAAGTTGGTTGGAGACCACACATTTATCGTCCAGGTTTGTCCTGAATAGGCTCTTGAAGGCCTGCACACACCTGAAGACGAGTTCCAAAGTCTGGACTGTTCACACAGTTCATAGATTTCTAGTCTTTGACTGTCTGGAAGCAGCACAAACCTGACGACTGGTAAGATACTAAACTGGTCAGTAACGACTGGAAGTTCTTGACGTAGACAAAATTGCAAATCCCATTAGAACAGGAAAAATCTTGCATGTTTTTTTTGTCAAAACAGACGTGACTGCCCTATTTCTTGCGCTGGTATAAAAACAAACATGCACAATGTGGTTAATGTGGATTATAGCAGCTACATGGGTAAATGAATAGCTCACCTCTTCATGATTTCCCTGAGACAACAATAGTAGTTACACTCTGTCACAGTTCTGCTTCCCTGACAAATAATTTATGAGGTGGTGTGGTGGGCTTTATTGACACACAAAGATTGTGGCTGTTTTTTAGATCTATATTATAGAAGATGTAATTCAGGTGAAGGAACAGAGGAACCAGGTTCTGAACAGGCGAGATGACTTCTGGGTTGGGCAGGTGTAGTCACTGTATATGAAAGAAATGTCAGAAATGGACAGTTGCAGGTAAGTATATTGCAGCAGGATGACTTAGATACAGGTGAGTGATCTAAGATGGCTGAAGGAGAGAAGACGGCATCCTGCATGGTGTCCTCCACACTTTCCAAAATCCAAAAGCACAGGGTTCAGGGTTCTAATCAGAACAGATGATATTGCAAATAATAATAGACAGAGCTCCTCCAGAGCAGAAATAGAGTCAGGGTCAGGTCCAAATCAATAGCCAGATAGCTCAGATAGAAATCCACAATCCACAATCAGGGTCAGGTTTCGGGGAATTGGGTGAGAATATCAGATCAGGCAAGCCTTACAGAGCAGAGAGGTTCAGGTTTACAATTCACATTCACACAGTGGGAAATTTAGAGTCACCAGTTAACCTAACAGCATGTCTTTAAACAGTAGGAGAAAGCTGGAAAACCTGGAGAAAACCACACCATAGGGGCATAGGGAGACCATGATGACACCTGCACACATGATGGCACCCTAGCTGTTCTAACAGACAGACCACTACAACACAGTGTGGCTGTGATCAGCCATTAAAGCTAAATTTGATTTTTGATTGATTATGATTGTGTCAAAACGCAACATCTTAAATTTAATGTGACACGATGAGAGCCTTGCTCATATCTTTTATTTAAGGCTGGTATAGCCCTCTTTGAATGTGTAAACAGTTTGATGAGATCACAGTGCATTTTTTATGTTGATGTTTTGATACTAATATAAAATCATCTCAATCAGCATCACCTTGTGCTTCTTGTTTTAACAACACATTCTTGTTTTAACAACACTCATTAAAGTTTTATGTTATATATGTGTTTTATTTTCTGGAAAGTATTATATTAAACCCTCTTCAGATGCTGTACAATACTGTAGATGCTTCTGCAAAATAAATGATATGATAAGAAGTTAATAATATCATGTCACTATGGAAAATGCCCTTGGTTCTGTTATACCATCAAGGAGGAATTATAAGGAAAAAGGAGGATTCACTTCTTAATAATTTCTCCAGACGGGCAGGGGTCATGTTTCACTGATTCAAGGTTCTTCACAGCAGCTGAATCATCCAGGAGCCACTAGAGAGCGGTATGAAGCTGCTTTTTTTTTTTTTTGCTGTTCAGACAGGGACAGGTGAACTTTAGCTTTGCTTTCTATCACAACCAGGAGGTAGCACTATAGTACTTTATTGCCTCACTGATTAATAGGCCCCTCAAAATAATATGCACATAAGAATGCTGCTCGTATGTTTTATTGATTTGTTTTTATTGCATGCTTTCACAGATGCCTTTGCACAGCTCAGCTGTGATGTTCCACCACTCATTTCCAAGCTGCGCTTTATTGGGATTGAAGTCCTTTCTTTAAATGCAGCACATTTGCCTCATGCATAAATGATGCACCTGCATCAGTATCAAGCAATGAATGCTAAACAAAATAATGTTAAGCAATGAATACTAAACAAAACAAACTGGTAACATTTGTTACCAGGGCATAGTTTGTTTTCATAGATCTGTGGTCAAATTTGGCCAAACCTTACATTTACATTAAGTCATTTGGAAAGCACTTTAACCAAAGCATGCAAACAAATACACAAGGAGCATCGTGCGGTTCAGTGTCTTGTTCAGAGACCCTCTGACATGAGGACTGGAGTAATAGGTGCTCAACCTAGGACCCTATATTTAGTAGTACAGTGTAATGTAATATCTGTAATCTAAGATCCCCTTCACCAAAGTCACAATAAGTAAATTTTGTGATTTGCATATCACACTTAACAACCCACCTGAAGGTTGTAACTGATATGACAATTACACACACGCACACAGTAAGTGGAGGTAAGCAAACCATTCTAAGAGATGATATTGTATGTGATGTGGATGAGGTGATGGGGCCATACCCCAACAGAGGGTGGGATCCATAACCATCAACACTATTACTTACAATCCCTTATTCTGGTGTAATTGTACTGTAATTATTTTAATGAGGTGAGTTTACAGTAACACACTGTAGTGACATTTTTTTAAATATAAAAGCATGCTTTGGCAAAAATAATTTGTAAGTGAACCAGAAGTGTGTTTAGAGACGTGCAAAGAGGTGTTGTCACAGCCTCCTGTGATCCAGACTATTTGATTAACACAGTCAGCAGTTCACAGATTCTTTTTTTAGGCTAACTAAGCAATTCAATTCAAATGTATTTATATAGCGCCAAATCACAACAAAAGTCATCTCAAGACACTTGACAATGTAAGGTATAAGACCTTACAATACAACTAAATAATAAGGAAAACCCAACAAATCCCCCTTGAGCAGCACTAAGCAACCAATTAGAAACTTCTCATTTATTCACAGATGGGATATAAGATGTGTGAGATTTGAGACAATCTAATTTTTAAAAAATCAGAAAAGCTTAATGATGCTCCATGTGAACATTATTGTCTATGTGCTGACAAAAAAGTCTCTCTCTCTCTCTCTCTCTGCCCCAGAAGTGGCTCATAATCAACAGATTTTATTTGTGACACGTGTTGTCTGCAAAGATGGAAATCAGATCTGTTTGTGGAATATCCTGCAATAAAATTGTTTATTTTTCTTGAATCAAATTTATATGTCACTAATCTTATGATATCATTACAGTGTCATTTGCACTGGTCAACATGATGCCAGTATTCTATATAAAACCGTTAGAGTGGGCTACCAGCCCCAAACTGCAGCTGTGAGCAAAGCTCTTATCATATCACTTTCACAGGAAAATGCACTTTGAAAAGATTGTCCTCCTCTCAAAGGGCCTAAATATAGATTGCTTTGGCACACAAATATGGGATTTACTGTAAATGTGGTTAATAATGAATATGTCATTTTAGTGGTTCATTGATACACAAAGAATTACAGAAAACAAACAGTACAAACACACATCGCGGAACTGAACAATGATAAACAAATCTCAAATACAGCACAGCTGATGTGACTCATGGGTTTGATTACTTGAACAACCTTTCAGGTTTAATGCTTTTCTGTTGCTGCTGAACCATTCGAGGGACCTTTCTCACTTGGACATCCAGACTGTCCATCTGTAGTTACAAGCTGTGACAGGTCCTTATGGAGATAGACACACTTGTTAGAACTACTCCTCTGAGTCTATTCAAACATCACCAATTAAACTTGAGACAGCTGCAGACTTTTCAAGGTCTCATTCTAGTCTGTGATCCTTCTGCTGCTTCGCTTCAATGATGGCAAAGCAGTCAAGAGCCAAGTGAACATAAGGCAGATAGCTCTGTTATTGCAAGAAAAAAAGCCCCATGCTGATGTATAATGGTTGAATAAAAGCATACAATATACATGAATGGACCCATTGTTTTAACTAAATTAATAGTTTACTGAATCTGAAACAGTTAGGGTTGCTTGTGGTGAAGGGCTGTACATTTGTATTATATCCTGAAGTCTTGAAAGGTATAAGTTTTTTTTATCTTATTCACACAAGATAATTTACTATAAAGACATATGTTTCTATAAGATACAATCTTTGCTGATCAGATTCATAGGCCTAGGAAATAAAACACACTTCTATATTTCAGAGGAAACTCAATAGTGTCAATATAAACAACCCTGTCTCCTAAAAATCCTGTTTCTATGCAGCTAAACTGGAAAGGCAAGTACGTTTTTGTGGGAAGTGTAAGGTACTGGGTGGATATATAGTGCTCTGATGCGGCATATTCTGTGAATTAATAAAGTGCTTCATTTATCAATGGCAAGTCGCAAGAGAGGAGAGGCAATGAACTCCCATTTATGTCCGTCGTCAACATATCCCCAGTGTTATATATAATTCATCAAATGACTTACACCAATGCTTTTCATGCAAAGGCCAAGCATGCATTTAAACTTGGAGACCTTTAAACTTGTAACTTGTTTGAACAGAATAAATGTGCATGAATTCTTAAAAATACAGTTTTTAAGTGGTTCTATCCTTGAAATTGTGAATGAACATTTTAGAATTCAGCAAAAACCTTATTTATTTCAATTCAATTCAATTTAAGTTTATTTATATAGCACCAAATCACAACAAAGGTCATCCCAAGGCACTTTTCAATGTAAGGTTTAAGCCCTTACAATATGGCTAAATAATAAGGAAAATCCAACAATCTCCCTTTTTAAGAAAGGAAGAAACCTCTCGCAGAACCAG
>OMLM01013030.1:5404-25021 GCA_900302695.1 Helostoma temminkii
GCTTCATGCAGATCCCATTCAGCTACATTCCTCCACATGGTAAAAATTAACTTGTGATACTGTTTATGAAAATAAAATTACACCGGTCTTATCAGTAGAAACATTAGAAATACTGTCTGATTGTGAAAAATGAGAAGAATTAGCCATTCAGATGTTTGTCATGTATAAATGTATAAAAGCTTTAAAGGTGCAGTGTGTGTAAGATTTAGTGGCATCTAGTGGGGAGATTGCTTAAGATAGCTATATACTCAATTTAAAAAAATGAATTGTGTTAACCTTAATATCCATTTAGTATGTAAACCCGTAGACCATGTCCTCCTTGTAAGATCATATATTGAGGTAGTGTTTGGTTTGTCCTTTCTGGGCTCTGTGGGAGGGGAACAGTTCCTTATGTAGATTAAAAAAGGCTCATTCTAAACTAAAGAAAACACAAGGCGATTACACACTAATTAAAACATAAAACATGAATACCACAGTCCATTCCTGCTAATTGTACACACTGCACATTTAAAGAACTAAAAGATGATCCAACTCATCTTGATGACCATGTGCTTTTCAACAGTTAGTGGCCATTGGGACAATTTCTTCTACCATGTAGGCATTGTAAGGTAAAGTATGATTTACTTAATATATCAGTGGATATTGATTTTTACATCCAAAAGCTTCAAATTACTACTTTGCATTGCTGCCAACATCAGTGAATAAGAATGTCAGTGCAGCATGAACATTAACTTTACTTTTTTCATTTAATCTGTTGTGTTCTTATTGCTGTACCAGACAGATGTAATGCTGACAAAAAATACAGGCAATTAAATGTTTGTCAGATTAAACTCCCTAGTTTTTTTTCCAGGTTTAGCTCAGTAGATCCTGGGAATATTGTGCGGCTCTTGGCCCCAGACATCTGTCTCCTGACCTCTACCCTCTTCATACTGAGGCTTTGCAATAAACTTTTGCACCCATTGCCCCAAATTAGTCTCCATGAAAATGGGATAGGACCATCTGACCTTGAGGTAACCATGGGCACATTCACCATGTTTTAATATTAGGTTAAGAACACCACTGAGGGGAATATGACTCTTTAATCTGTCTGGCAGGAAGTGGAAATGTCGGAAACAGATTCTGAGGGAGAAAGTGACACAGAGGGTTCATCCTTTGACAGCTCAGAAGAGACCACACTGCCAGTTCAGTCCGGTCCACCCCAGTTTGTCCAGAAGCTCATAGTATTTGCAGCAGGACTGAGGCTGCTGCTGTCAGCAATCATGAATACAGCAGCAAAGGTGGTGGTGACAGTGCTGCTGGGGCTGGCAGGTACAGCAGCTTGTGTGGACACAAGAGTATCATAGTTATACAATGTTTATGTGTTTTTACCTTTTCACGTTTTTCCTGTTGTCTTGTCGCTCTGTGCTGTGTGCATCTGTATGTACAGGTATCACACTGCCCTCCCTCACCTCAGGTGTGTATTTTGGGGTGTTTCTCGGTCTGGTATGGTGGTGGGTGTTCAGTCGCTCCATCAGCCTGCTCCTCTTCAGCTCTCTGTGTGTGATGATGGCCATATTCAGTGGAGGACACCTGCTGGCTCTGTACCTGTATCAGCTTCCCCTGTCCCAGGAGCTTGTACCACCAGATGATATCTATGCCAGGTACAGGAATGATTTAAAAGTAGGATTAGACTCATTTATAGGACTGATCTGGTAATCATTACACACAAGGTTTCTGCAATTTTATGTTGGGCTTAATCTAACCACACCAGCTTAACACAAATTTCAAGGAAAAGTGCATCTTCATAAGAAGTTGGTTAATTAATTTGGACTGTAAAACATTAGCAAGCCCAGTGAATTTAGCACTACCACCTAAATTTACCGTGCTTCATTCACTTTAGTTTTTTTTTTATATAGCATAGAGCATGCTGAGAAAGGGAATCTATATTTGCCAGGAAAAGATTTGCCTAATGTGTTTTCAACGTATTGTACTGTATTAATTCCTCTTGTCTCTCCTTATCCCACCCTCCTCTACCCAGACTGTTTGGTATGACAGGTGTAATCTTAACCAACAGTTCAGAGCCAAACACTCTCAGCCTGCACAAACATGTCAGGTGGCCTGACTTCATCAACCCTCTGGTTCTACTGCTGCTATACTACACACTGGTGGCTCTGCTACACAAATGGGTCCACATCACCGAGGAGGTTTGTGTGTGTATATCTGCATATGTTCAGAGGCAAATGTTAGATATTGCATTTGTGTGATGTCGGTGGTATATTAGTAGATAAAATATTACTTTAATAATTCTTAATAGGGAAATTCACTTGAAATAAATAATAATATGAAGTAAGATAAATATATACATTTTTAATTTCCAGCTTTTAAGACCTAGTACGAATGTTACACAATCACCACTGTCCATTTCAGTGACGAATGTCTTTCGATCAGTGAACAGATGAGTGTTACTCTTCATACAGAAACACACAGGCTCATTGACTTCACACAGTATTCAGATGGTATTTACTTACATGACGGGCTACTGTGACTCTGCTGGTCAGAATACAGTTGATGCTGATGATGGTGAGGAGTGTGACAGTCCTGTAGAAAGTCCAGAGGCTCCACCAAGTTTCTCCAGGGTCCTCTACACCTCAGGAGACAAGCAGGAGGTAACAGGGATGTTATTTATATATCTGGGTTTGACTATACCTGCTTACCTGTAGCTGTGTCATTCACTCTCACAGTTACGTTGCTCTAGACAATTGTTCAACATTTGTAAGAAACTATGGACTTTCTAGACAGTCAACATTACAAAAGACATATCCAACCTGAGATGTTCTCTTTCTTCAGCTACTGAGCAGCACAGATGAGGAAACCTATCTACCCGATGAGGTGAGCTAATTTTGTAGATTATAGGGCAAATACATTGCTTACATCTAACCATGAAAGATGTGAACAGTATGATTCTGTCTCTTTCTTCAGCCAATGGTCTTAATGACTAGCAGTTCCTGGCAAGACGTCCACAGGGAAGACCTGGGAACTCTGTTAAGAGGGGCAGGGTACACAAACTGCTACCTTTCACCACAGTATGAAGGCAAAGACTCGCCATCACATGGTAAATATACTCAAATATCTAATCAAATCGCTTCAATAATAGATTTCTGTGTCTGTGTCTGAAATCTCACCTACTCTTTCACTCCTCTGTCACTTGTGCCAGAGACAGAAGGCGAGGGAGAGGTGGAAGACAAGAGTGAGGAAGTCCCAAAGAGTCTGACAGAGACCTTGCCTCCCCCCTCAGGTCCAAGTGGCCTGGTAATCTTTGGGCAGCTGGTACAAAAACATAGCTATGTCAGCGCACTCATCATCATGATGGTAAAGTACAAACAGTGGTAAAGATTTATAAAACTTTGAGTGACAAGTTATTTGACGGTTAAATTGTATCTTAAATGATAAGAAGTGTTGTCACCATCAAAATAGTGTAGATAAGGAGTGTTAAGGTAAAAGCTACAGCAGTGCAGACACACCGACGCTAGACGTGCTAATGCTAGACGCTAATTTACCATTAGCGCGCTAGCATTAGCATTAGCTAGCTGTCTGTAAAATAATGTGGCTGTTTCAACACCAAATACACAACACACACACAACACACAAATAAGGTGGAACATATCCTGGACACCAGCGTTAATGAAATATTTTGGTTTTAATGTTAATGTTATCACTTTAATGTTATCTAAATCTAACGTTGCCAACGGTTGAATCAACTGGTTTAGCAACAAGAGTAACCGTTGGCTGCAGTAACGTAACGTTGCTTATGTCGGATGTTTATTTTCAGGTGTGGAGTATCACCTATAATAACTGGCTGACTTTTGCCCTGCTGGTGTGGTCGTGTATAATCTGGATGATGAGAGACCGGCGGCGGTACGCCATGATGTCTGCCCCCTTCCTAGCCATCTACGGCACCGTCCTGGTGGTGCTGGGCTTCCTGAGCGGGCTGCGCCCGAGCTGGGATGAGCTGTACCCCGGGCTGTCCAAGGATGTGATAGAGGACTTCGACCTGAACAGCTACCGCCCTGCGCCATGCGTCCACCTGGGAGCAAAGGTCAGGCTGAGGGACCTAGAAGAAAGGCTAATAACTTGGCCTTTTACATTACATACCCTGTTGTGACTTTAATTATATATTAGGTATTAGTTTATTGGGTCATGATTTGAAAATAATTTGGATGACATGATAGATACAGGTCATAAAACACTTGAAAACTTGGTTTGCTGTTATAACTAATTCAAATGCCATTAACTTATCTGCATAATGCATTAGAGAAGTGTGACATGCAGGCTTATAAATTCACACTTGTTACACACAAATGTTACACACATTATTACACATATACTATTTGGAGCCTAACAATGTATATTAGCATGTAAACTACATGTTTTGCAATAATATCCTGTGTGTGCTGCAGGTCTTCTACAGCTTCAGCTTTTGGTTGATGTTTCGGCAGCAGCTGAAGGAGAGACGAGAGGAGCAGAGCATGAAGGAGGAATCCTTAGATGAAGTCAAAGTCATGTCAAGTAATTCATTTTCGGATTACTTTTAATAGGATTATGTTTATTGTGTTAGACAGATATTCAGTTTGGACCTATATACATTATATTTCTCACATGTAGCCAGATGATGAACACATTTAAAGTAGTCCTACTTGGAGAAAAAAATACATATTTCTTCCTGCTGCTCATCTGTTCCCTCTCTTTTCTGTTCTTGTTCTGTCTATCCTTGCCCTTTTTTTCTACGTCCTTTTTGCGGTTTCCTCCATCTCAGCCGAGGAAAGTCAGACATCACCTCTGGCAGCGATGGTGATTTCAGGTGTGAAAGGGACGTTGGTGAAGTACTGGATCCTCTTCTGCTGCTCCATGTTCTTTGTGGTCAGCTTCTCTGGAAAGGTATTTTATTGACAGCTTTTTTTTTTTTTTTTTTTTTTTAAAGGAGCATGAACAAAATGTGGATGTTTTTAATATGATAAACAATTTATTTATTTATATTTGCTTATTACAATTTATTTTTTGTTTTGTTACCATTTTCTGTACCATTTTCTGTGGTGACAAAAATTTCAACTAGAGATATTTTTACTTGCCAAATTCACTTACTCTACACTAGATTAGGTATGCAATAAAAATTTTAAATAATTCATTAGAAAACCTTTCCAGGTACAGTTCTTGTGTAGTGTACATACAGTAGAGCTGTGTGTATGTGTAATACTGTATGTATGCTTTGGAAGCAAATAAGAAAATAAGTCAGTTTATAGAAAAGAATAATAACTGCATGCACTCTTAGGGCATTTATCTCACTGAATTTAAAGGGACTGATCTCGACCATGTTTCACTTGCTCAGGTGGTTGTCTACAAGATCCTCTACATTGTTCTCTTCCTCTTCTGCGTTGTCCTCTACCAGGTTAGTGAATTTACTGACTGGCTACATTGATGTTGATGGTACTCCCAGGTGTGAAAATAGATTTTTATGTATGCACTTATTGTCTGACTGTATGCTATATACCTAGTAAAGTAGTTAAAGGATGGAAATATGATATTGAGATTTCAGGTCCCACTAAGTGGAGAGGAAATCTGCTGTAGTTCAAACATGATGTGAGACACACAGCCACTACAGTTTTGTGTTATATTATTATATTATTATATATTATTCTGCAGTGCATGGACTCTTTAGCTGTTGTTGGTGTGAGTCCAACTCTCACATAAACTCTGGGAACGAACACACAAACACTCTATCTACGGCTCATCAATACTATTTTACAGTTAAAAGTATTGATTATGACTCACAAACACATACTCAGCCAGTTTTGTTGCTGTTTTCCTGAATCTTATGTTTCTGCTGACCTTTTAGAAACACAGTAGTCACTTACAGGAAGGCCTAATGACTGCGGAGTTGATGTACAGTAAGACAAAACAACATAATTCTCTGTTTGGATGACATTAGCAATGCCCTGATGTTTTACATAGTGGAATGTGTAATGGTAGGAACAGAATGAACATTGTTATTTATGATGTTGGAGAACTACTGTAATTTAGCAAGTTGTTTGGGAAATACAAAACATTTTGACTCATTACATGAGGCCAAACCCAGGAGCTCTGCTGTTATTGAATAATCCTGACACTGGCCGTCATCGAGTATAGAAACAGGAAACTAAAATAAAACTGTATAATAAGTTGGTAAAATCCAAGGTGAGCAATAATGTTAATGTCTCGCATGAGAGAAATGATCCAGGACGTTTTACTGGATATATGATACTGTCTGTTTCTTCCCTTCAGATCCGTTATGACTTATGGCGTCGCGTCCTGAAGAAGTTCTGGGCGGTGGTGGTTGGTTACTCCATGGTGGTGTTGATAGCCATCTACATGTACCAGTTCAAAAGTGTGTCTGGGCTGTTCAAACACATCATGGGCATGTCAGATGAAGGGTGAGTCTATGTGTTGTGCACATATTTCCCTGTGAGTTATTACCCATTTAATTTATAAACATTTTAGTTTTTGGAAACTTTTTGTGCATAAGGTCAGTTATTTTGTCAGAGCCTTACAGCAGACTTGTTTACCGTGTTGTTTCTCTGGGTTTATTCCCTAGTCTTCGTGACCTGGGTTTGGAACGGTATGACACAGTGGAGCTGTTTGCTCGTATTCTGCTCCCTGCTGCCTTTCTACTGGCCTGCATCCTCCAGCTGCACTATTTCAACTCAGATTTTTTGACTCTCACCGACCTTAACAATGTACCTGTCAGACAGGCTTCCAGGTGAGATTACAGGAATGTGTGCAGGAAGGGGAAGACTATTGTATTCAAATAAAGGTGATATCAATATGATTCGTCTGTCATGTAGATGTAACAGTCTTGTAAAAGGTGAGTACAAAAGACTGCTCTGAGTAAAGCCACATAGTTACATCTGGTCATTATTAAAGGGCCTGTGTGGCAAAATGTAGAAAAGTTAATGATTATATATTTGACATATTAATTCTACATCGTGCTCTTATTGAATTGAGTAAAATGTTTCTGGAGCATTAATACATAAATAAAAAAATACCTACTGTTGTTTCAGTACATACTGGCTGACTGTTAAACACACTATATATTTCTGTTTGTCGTATTTCATCCTTCTCTCCAAACAGAGAGGAAGAGCTCAGGAATTCACTTAATGTGATATCTGAAACGTAAGAGACACATTTATTCCTCTAAATGTTTTATTGCACTCACATTTCAGACACTTAGACATTCTGTAAAGCCCCATCGTCATTGATTGTATCTTGCACAGTGGATTTAGTAGACATAATTAGTGTTGCTTGAGATTTAACTGGCCTCTTGTGGTGTAAAAGTAACAGAAATAGTACAAATTCTAACTGGAATTTTTACATGTATGTCTTTAATTTAATTTCCAGAATTAAAGAAAACATTGAAAAGTTACAGCAGAGGTGAGATTTATGTTATTTGATCCAATAGTTTGTGTTACATATTATTATTACTTATTTGTTATGTACTAATGCATTTAGAAATAATGACATATTATATTTCAATATTTCTGTAGTTGTGGTGTTTGAACTTGCACACATATGACACACACGTGTCAACCTGTAAAATGACTCCTGAGGCTAACACTGAACTCCTGCCTACTTGGCCTTTGTAAGTATATGATTTTTCTGATAATTGTGTACAAATGTGAAACTCTACTGCAGGCTTGTTAAGGAGCAGATGGGAAATGGGAAAAGTCAGGAAACTCTGGACAGTGTTGGACTACAAATGTCCTTGGAGAAAGGACCTGAGGAGCAGGAGGAGACAACAGGAGAGGGTAATAACATCTCAGGACCCAAGATGATTCCTTTTACTGGGACAAAGTAGGAAAAACTACACATATGAGTAATACATTTTGTTCTCTACAAAGAATAAATAAATAAAACATCACTTTTTGTAAAAATATATTTTATTAGAATTAGTAGTATTCCTGCTTTTTGTGACTTTTCCTACCAAGGGAAGACAAGCAGAAATGACTTATGTAATCTTGAAGCTAGCAAAAAAATCTGGTCACTATAAATTAAAATTCAAACTCCAAATTAATACAAAAATAAAACAAAATAAACCATTAAATTGAATTGAGCTTCATGTAAACAACACATTTTCATGAATTCAAGTTAAATATTAATTAATTTCTGTATGAGCCATATTAGGTATAGCTGTAACCATCAGTTCAGATGATGTTATGTTGACTCTCTAATGTGTGCTTCATACTGTCTCTTCAGAAACTGCTGCCAGCAATCTGGAGAACAAGTGGTTTGTGATTGTGGACCGGGCGACCCTGCTCATCTTTCAGGCTCTGACAGGACTCCGCAAGCTCCAGGAGCTGATCTGGAGACTGCTGGAGCTCCACAGCCTCAAAATAATTTCCTCTGGCATCATTTGGGTATCACTTCAAGAGGTGTGATTTTTATGTGTCTATTTATCTGTTTATGTATCTTTGTGTTGATTGTGTGTTCAGTATTGTATCCATTTTCACAGGTCTCTCTGATGAATGTGGTCTTCCTGGTTCTGTGGGCGTTTGCACTCCCATTCCCACGTTTACAACCTTGGGCGTCTAGCATTTCTGCTGTGTGGGCTTGTGTCATGGTGGTGTGCAAGATGTTTTACCAGCTCAAAGTCATCAAACCCCTTGATTACTCATCCAACTGCACTGCTGTGAGTATGCATGTATGACAGATTAAACAATAAGCAATACATCATTTAGAATTTAGACATTTTTAGAAGAATTTTTTTGAAAACTACGCTTACCTTCCTGTTTAAACATTTGTCTTTCTGTATCTCAGAACCTGATATCTTCCAACAGCTCGAGCCTGGATCATGCAGTGGATGTGAGGGGTAATATGTTGGAGTTGCTCAGGAGGTCTATTCTCTACACTGAGCCTGTAGACCCTGTCTACTGGTGCGGGGCACTGCGCAAGTGTGAAGGCAGGATCCTCCCTTGTCTCAGGGTACAGTGACACACCTGTGAACATGATGTTTTTGAACTCATGACCATCACACCAAACTTTTTTTCATTTTTTTATGTACTATCAAATACATTCAGTTTTTTATTATGTTGCACATGCTTTTATTATAGCCAACTGTAAATCCTTGTCCTAAATCCTTGTGATAGCTTTTTATAATCTGAAAAAGGAAGCTCCTAGCTATGAAGAAATAAGATTTCAGGCAGAGGCACAACGAAAGAGATAGAAAGATGCACAAACACACTATGTGATGTCTCCAGACCTTTGGATTTAGTCCCAGTTCTGTTTTGTCTGTGTTGTAGAACCATCTGATGGTGCTGGGATTACTGGTGTTTGAGGCAACCGTCCATCGTCATCAGCTCTACTTCCGCCTCCATAACGACCTAAAGCCCCCACCCTTCAGCATCATCTTTCAGGGCATCACAAGGCAGCACTTGGATCACGGCATCCTGCCCTGTATCAAGTACTTCATCAACTTCAGCTTCTACAAATTTGGACTGGAGGTACTTGTTAAGAAATGATGTGTGTGTCCTCATTTGTTCATGTGCAACTGTTCAACATACACCAATCAGGCATAATATTATGACAACCTGTACCACTACTGCAGTCCAATACAGCAGATCTGCCATGAATTCTACATTTCCAAAGTTATAATATTTCATGCCTGAATATATGTCAACAATTTATTTTATTGTTGTACAACACTAGAAACACATCACACTACAACACACTTTTTAAAAAACGCTTAAAAAATTTATTGACTTTAATTCTTTTGACATTCATTTTTTTAGATCAGTTTAATTGTGGCAGTCAACGTGATTGGTCAGAGGATGGATTTCTATGCCTTGCTCCATTCCTGTGCCTTATTGGCTGTCCTGTCTCGGCGACGCAGGAAGGCTATTGGGGAAGTGTGGCCCAAATATTGCTGCTTTACAGCAGGACTCATGGTGCTGCAGTACGTGCTCTGCATTGGCATCCCTCCTGCTATCTGTGTTGGTATGTACTTTTGAATAATCTTTGGTATTTTCACATAAATAAACTATAAATTATTTAAAGTGATATTAAAGTGTCATGATGTTTTAGATTTTTTTAAACTTGATGCTTTTTAAATATCAATACAGCAACAGAGATTAGCTTTGAAAACCTGACTAACATGGTCAGTGAGAAATAAATACAAATACATTTAATGAAAAGTTCCAAAACATTACAACTATCAGCATTTAGCATAAAATTCATATTCACTTTCACTTTTTTGTGATTGATTATACTAAGTTGGTTTGTTAATCAACTATTGTCTATTTGTTCTGTATAATTTAAGATGCATACAAGTCTCTGTTCTGTTCTTCTTGCTGGTCAGATTACCCTTGGAGAACTGCCATTCAACCTTTGACCTCTAATGTCATTAAGTGGTTTTACCTGCCTGACTTTGCCATGAGACCCAATCCTTTATTCATATTCTGTAAGTCTTTCTTTCTTATCTCAGCTGACTTAAAAAAACTTTTTTTCTGTTTAATCCCTCACGTGAGCATGTCCATTTCTCTCCTGTTCTCTGCAGATGACCACCTCCTCCTGCTGTGCTCCTCTCTGCAGTGGCAGGTGTTTGAGGAGGAGAACCGAGCAGCAGTGCGACTGCTGGCCGGAGACAACGTTGAAATCAGTCGTAGTCTGGATCCTTGTTCCTTCAACCAGTTTATACCGGTCAATAACTTCCTTCACTGCAGGTCGGATATATTAACCTTGCTCTTCCGGTTTAGGGTTAGATTTTTTGGACATTTAAATTTTATATCAGGTATGTTTTCTTATTAAGAGTAGGATTCTGGTTTCAAAAACTCCATCAACAGTTGATCTGATGAAGACCTTCCTGCTCTGCAGGTTAAACTACAGCTAGAAAAACTCATTTGTGGTTCATTTGCTGAATAAGTGCTCACGGACATCTTTCATTTCCATGATACACCTTTATTCGTGCTACAGGTCTTCATCATATTTGCTATCTCACTACTGGCAGACTAAAGCAAAACAAACAAACAAAAATTCAAAACAAAAAACTCTACCAGAACCAAAATCTTCCACAGGAACATTTGACAACGCAGTAAGGTTGTGTGACATTATAATTATTTGCTCTTGTTGCTATTGCTTTAGACAGAAAGACAAAGTACATTCCCCCTTTTTTTAATGCTAAGTTTGCTAATTTTCAAACTTTTATAATAATTTGACCAAGTTGATACAAAATGTAACGGAAACAGTGAATTTGTATCAGACCACAATGAACACTGTAAGTTCACAGTATTTTCCTTTATCCTTCTCTGTAATTGTAAACTGCTGATGGATGTAAATCTGTTGTTCTCTGTGATATTTTGAAAGACAATAAATGATTCATTTTTTCTGTGACTTTGTCCTTGTCTGTCTGGTTTTCAGATGCTACCTTGACATGGTGAAGGTGTTTGTGTTCAGCTATTTCTTCTGGCTAGTGCTCTGCCTCATCTTCATCACCGGCACCACACGGATCAACATCTTCTGTCTGGGCTACCTGGTGGCCTGTTTCTACTTCATGCTGTTTGGAGGCAGCGTGCTGATGCAGCCTGTAAGACACATCCTGCGACTGTGGGACTGGCTCATTGGATACACCTGCTTTGTGATCGCCATGAAAAACCTGCTGTCTGTGAGTCGTATTTAGAAGCTGTGTACAACATCATTTAAGACATAAAGCTATTTACTGTATATTGTTTTTAAACAGACTGTTTACCTTTGATTATGGCCTCTTTCTGCTTTTTTTGTACTTTTTTGAACAGCTCGGCTCTTGTGCGTACCTGGACAGTCTTTTAAAGAACTGCTGCTGGTTAATTCAGGCCTTCAGCATGTTCTGCACCATCAAAGGCTACGACCTTCGTAAGTGTTTGTAACAACCATAACTGACATCTTTCTTGAATTTGTATTATTAAGTCTTCTTTTATCCTGTGTGTGTTTTAGCTCACCCTGATGATGAGTGTGAGCTGCCAGAGGGTGAGGCCGGCATTGTCTGGGATGCAATCTGTTTTACCGTCCTGCTGGCACAGAGGAGAGTCTTCCTCAGCTACTATTTCCTCTATGTGGTGTCTGACCTCAAGTCTTCTAAAATATTAGCCTCCAGGTAGTAAACCTCCCATTTAGGTTCCAGTATATTTCAAAGCAGAATGAGGGAACTACACAAATAGTCTGAGAGTATACAGATGACTGCAAGGCCATTTGATTGAGCAGCACTCAATTTTAACCTGATTTGTGGTGCTTTCTTTTATAATTATCTGGTAATTATTGATCCATATCGACACTGTGAAGTTTCCTAACGGTGTTATGAATTGAAACAAGAATTTCATACAAAGAGAGGCTCCATTTAAACCCAATAAATATTCAGTTATTGTTTGGTTACATACATGTTTAATGGAGTTTTGCATGTTCAGCTGACCTACGGTACAAATAAAAAAAGTTAGATGGAAATAATTCAGTGGAGGTATGCTTTTTGCAGACTAACTAGCACCAAAATCTAGGGAAACTGACTCTCTATTCTATAACGCAGCCATTGTCTGCAGTCATGTGGGTAACATAACACAGTTCAATTCTGTTATGCTAGATAAAATAACTGTTCTATCTCACCAGAGGTGCTGAATTATTTGAAGCAAAGGTGAAGAAGCAAGTAGCAGCCAGACTGGAGATGGAGAAGAAATCTGTGGAGACGCTGAAAAAACAGTAAGATACACGCAGTAAAACTAATTAAATCAAACAGGACACCCAGTTTAAAGTAACGGTCAGGAGAAGTTCTCCTTATTTATGTCCTATTTGCCTATTTCATGCAGACAAACTAATAATAAACTATGAACTTACCTTCCTACCCTCAATCTGTAGTACAGTACTGGAAAAAAATATTTGCCCTCCTTCTGATTTTTTTTTTCTTTTTTGAATATTTGTCACACATAAATGATACAAACAATATGTTTTTTTTAACATAAATTAAGGTCATTCCACAGCACTTAAGGACTTATATAATTTTAGTGTGATAGATATGAAAATAAATTTGAATCAAAAGACTTTTTTACAGCGCTGTAACTAATAGATTTTCTTTCTGTAGGATGGAGAAAATTAAATCTAAACAGAGGAGTCGGCCTGCACCAGCAGACCAACCAGAAACTTCTGCTGATCAGGAGCAGGTGACACTGGGTAGTGAATCTATTTCTTCTTTCTACTCATAATAATTTATTTATTTCATATTTATAACTATTAAAATACATTTATATTAAGTTTCTGTGTCTCTCTTCTGCCAGAAGAACAAACATCTCTTTAAAGCCATAATCTTTATGTTTTCCTATATTTTATGTAAACAGTTATATAGAATTGAAAACTTCAGTTTTTATGATGTATGATATTGTTTTTTGCTGACAAGGGGAGTCTAGCCCAGTTTTATAATGCATTTTTCCCTGATTGTTATATTATTTGATCCATAGAGCAATATGAACAGTGCACAAACTATGGCTTATGGAGTTTCATCTGTGTTTCACAGGTGATGATGAGAAGGCACAGAGGGATGCAGGAAAATGGTGGAAGCCTTGGGTCTCAAAGCCTGGAGGTGAGAAGCCAAATCACGTAAACATTCCTCAGTTTTCCAGGAGGGATTCACTTTGTTTAGAAATTAAAGCACAGCAATTGTATGAGGTGGAGACCGGTTGCTGGGCTGCTGCACTAGAGAAGCTTTGGCTCATTCTTCAGCTCAGTGGCTCAGTAAAATCCATAGTCAAGTAATTTTGATAATGCTCTGTTTCATGCAGTGGAAAACAACTGCGGCTATCACCTCTTTGAAAGTGACAGTGATGAGGATGAGGAGGAAGC
The DNA here is from genome assembly GCA_900302695.1 of Helostoma temminkii. Taxonomy (NCBI): domain Eukaryota; kingdom Metazoa; phylum Chordata; class Actinopteri; order Anabantiformes; family Helostomatidae; genus Helostoma; species Helostoma temminkii. The sequence continues at coordinate 19,262 of OMLM01013030.1, forward strand.
TACAGAGAAGAAGGAGGAGGAGGAAGAACCACCAAAGAAGAAATCTGCTTTCCAGGTAAGAGCGAGAAAAACACACCTGAGACAAAAACTAATGATGAATAAAAGCGATACATAAAGTCATTTCCTTACATTGCTGAAAAACATTGCCATAGTTTAGTGTTTGTACTTCACGTCTGATCTCTCTATAGCTGGCATATAATGCCTGGGTCACCAGCTCAAAGTCTGCTCTGAAGGACCTGAAGAAGGACAGGAAGAAAAGAAAGAAAGAAGAGAAGAAGATAGCAAAGAGAGAGCTGAAGAGACAACAAAGTGAAAGTATGACACGTGGTGTTCATGTAATAACCTCTGTAGTCGTTTAATTTGACTCAGAACCACAGATTGTTTCATGATTCATTGGTTATTATGCAGGAAATTACATGAAATTATTTTGTGATAATTTCAAAATTTGGAAATATTTCTAATACCGAAAGGTCACCAGTATGTCCACCAGCAGCTATGTGCCCTTTCAAAGTTTCATAAAGCAGGCACCAAAACCTCTTACTCTCTGTGTTTCAATAAAGACCTCATGAGTAAAATGTATATTATTTACTCTGTAAATATATGAGTATCCGCAAATCAATAAATAAATATGTAAACCAAAACTATATGAACCTTCTGTAGGAGAGATGCCCGGGGGTCATCTGAATTTTTACGAATCAACCTTTAACGAATCAAGCCTGGCCAGTAGCTGTGGTTACGTTCTGTTGTACATGCTGTCTGATAGTCAAATTTTTAACAATTAAATCTTCTTCCAGGCATTGAAAGGACAGACTCTAGTGATGATGAACTGGATGAAAGCATTGTAGAGGAGGAGGGAGAGGAGGAAAAAGGTAAAAGTATGACACTCACAACAAAGCCTGAGATTCTGTCACCATTTTAAGTAAGCAGCTTAACCTCTAAATGATTGTTTATTACTGGGTTTGTTTGTTATTGCTGTAATATGAGCAAGCAATTCATCTCCTTACAGAAAACATCCTGCAGCGAGTCATTAACACCATCAAGTTCAGCTGGGTGTTTGTTCAGTCTCTTCTTGACGACCTGACGGAGGGTCTGAACTCGTTCTGTAAAAACAACCTGGACATTTCCAAAGTGCTGCGCTTTGAGCGAGCTTTACTGAACCAGCAGCTAAAGAAGGTGGGATTTTGGTGAGGTTGACACAGATACATATTGTACAGTATACACACAGTGAGCTACAGTGTTGACGTAGTGTTTGCCTTTTTTCACTTTTCAGGGCAAAGAGGTGAGCCAAGCGAGTGTAAAGCAGTTTTATGATAACTGGATGTCCCGTCAGAACACACTGTCATCTCAGGATGGTCTAGATGGCTCCTTGCCTCCTCCCTCCTCGCCACCTGCTGTTCCCTCCTCACACCATGAGTATGCCAAGCTGAAGAACCAAGCTTCCAAGGTGTCCTGGGGCAGCAGCATTTCCAGGTACGATACAGGACACTGAGTCTGTCACATAGTTGAGACTTACACCTGCCAGGCGTTGATACAGATGCACACAACATATTCACAGTTTATCTTTCGATTCCGCTTACTCATCGGCTCTTCCTCTTGCTCACCTCCAGCTGTATGACAGATGAGACTATGCTGGGCTCCCGGCAGCCGACCCAAGAGGAGCTAGATGAACCCCCTGTTGTGCCTCCTGCTGCTGACCAGCTCAGACGGAAGCTCTTGAAAACGGCCAACCTGGACCTGACTTCTTTTGAAATTGATGAACTTTCACCAAGGTGGAGTGGAACCCTGAGTAACAAACATGTTCAAACACAGATTTGGTGAGGTGGGTCCAGAGAGTTGAGGGTACCACACTGACCAAACTGCCTGACTGTTTGCTTGCACTGGGTGCATTTTACTTATGTGTATTATACATGTAAGTAAATGTGTAATTAATTGTAATTACTGTCGCTCACACCCTTTAAATCACTGTGTTTGGCAATTTAGAGCTCCTTGTTTACTTTTTGCATCATTACTGACCAGATAATTAGTCAAAGACCAGGAAATTTAAATAACTCACATCCTGCATTTGTCTGCCTACCTATGTAGTAATAAAAGATGTCATTCATATTACCATTTTACTTTTACTTAACTAGAGTGAACTTTTAGCTCTAATGTTGTATTGGTACTTTAACTCTAGTAGTGATGCCTTTATGTCAGTTTGCCTACAGATTTTGCCAAATGTTTCCAGCAATTTTTACTTGTATATAGATTTATAAATATATACAAAATTTAGATATATTACAATTACAAATTTCAAAGTACTGTAGATTTTATACTTCTATAGTTCAAATCTTCTTTGATGGTTGAAACCGAAATTTTCTTACTGACCTTTTGTCAAAAGCCATGAAGATGGCGCCCAAAAACAAGACCAAGACCAAGACCAAGAAGAGGACCTGGAGGGGGAAGAGGAACCTGAGGAACAAGAAAAGGATTGTGAAGTCACGAGAGAAGAACCGGAACAGGAACAACAGCAGAGAGATGATGATGAATGTGCTGAATATTCTGAATGCACGTCTCTGGGTCTCAGGGAGAGTGATGGAGAGAAAAGTCTTGACTGCCCAGAATCTCCCAGGCCTTTGAGTCAGGAAACAAGAAACCTCACAGCCAGTGAACTGCTGCTCAACAAGTTAGTTAACGCAAGAAACTTGTTTATTGAGAACAAGATTAGAACATTTTTGTTTTGTAACAGAGACTAATATCTTATACTATCTTTTTCTTTTTTCTCCTCATAATGTGTTACCTTCCTTCTATCCTGCCTGCAGTATGTTTGAAAATGATGAGATCTCAGAGTCTGATAAGTTTTTCGTGACGTTACCGAGGCCACTGAAGCTGCTGTTTGCACTCTATAACACCATGGTGTCCAAGTCAGAGATGCTCTGCTACTTTGTCATCATCCTCAACCACATTGTGTCAGCCTCACTCCTCTCCCTCATCTTGCCGATTCTCATCTTCCTCTGGGCCATGCTGTCTGTGCCACGGCCGACCAAACGCTTCTGGATGACAGCTATAATCTACACCGAGGTAGGTTGTTATGACATCAGGTGGTATGTTTAACATTTTTTTCAAATGTAAAGGATTTTTGCAATAATCTTCATTTTGGCCTAAACAAAGGCGAGAGCTGCATTTACTTTCATGTTTAATATGTTTCTTGCATATTTGCTCTATTTTTGTACTTGTTCCCTATCCGAACAACAAGAAAAGACACATATTACAAAAGAATATCAATATGATTTTCTGATGATTGCTAACTCTAACATATAGGAAATTAAGTCATTTGTGTGTAGAAATAACAAAAACACACATGAATTTGATCTAATGACAAACTTCTGTAATTCTATCTCCTCCGTTTCTCTCAGCTGACTGTTGTGGTAAAGTACTTTTTCCAGTTTGGTTTCTTTCCCTGGACTACATCTGCCTACCGAGGCATCAATGCAGAGCGACCCTTCGCCATGCCCAACATTATTGGTGTAGAGAAGAAAGATGGCTATGTCCTTTTTGACCTTATTCAGCTGCTCGCTCTCTTCTTCCATCGGTCAATTCTTAAGGTAACCATGAGAAAGTAATACTAATATTTATTGCTAATTCATATACCTTCACTGCTGTATGTCTAATAAGAGATCACCAGTATTGTTTCCGCTCTGTCTGACTGTACAGTGCCACGGGCTGTGGGACAACAAGGAGGTTGAGATGCCTGACTTCTTCAAGAAGCTGAAGAAGAAAGTGGACAAGAAGAAGATGACAGGTGCAGATAAGATGGGGAGCATGGAGAAAGCTCCACGCCGGCTGAAGTTCCTCCCTTTCCACGCCTCCACTGCCTCTATATTCTGCAGACGTAAAAGAGGAGACACTGCAGGATCTGATGGTGAATGTTGACAAAACATCTGCATTATTCCAACAGATTCTACTTTTTCTCACATTGACTGACATTTCTCTGTTCATGTTCCTTTTTTTTTGGAGAGGTGAAGCCCAAGAAGCATCAGAGCAAGAAGAAAAGACGGCAGCACCACAAGGCTCCACTGACCAGGAAGCAGAGAATCAGACAGCACATCAGAGAGAAGATGCTACATGCCAAAGCTGCCATCATAGAAGTGTGCGTCATCTGTAATTATATGATATGCTACAGAATTCTCTAACGGGACTTTGTGTTTAGTTTGTGAATGTGAGCGCTAAAGTATTATGCTGGATTCTGGTATAGTAATTCTCTCCTTCTTTTTCTACAGGTGCCTTCACATTTACTTACCTATAAGGCAGTTTTTCTACGACATCATCCACCCAGACTACAGCCCTGTGTGTGATGTCTACGCCCTCATGTTTCTCATCGATGTGGTCAACTTCATTGTCACTATATATGGATACTGGGCTTTTGGGGTAAGTGCAGCATTTTTCATCAAATCAACAATATGCATTCATATTAGCTCTAATTAATACTTAAAATTATGTACAATATGACACAGGCTGATCTTTGTCTCTTTGTAGAAATACTCTGCAGCAGCGGACATCACAGAGTCTTTGTCAGAGGACCAGGTTCCAGAGGCCTTCCTGGTTATGCTGCTCATTCAGTTCGGTACCATGATAGTAGACCGGGCCCTCTACCTGAAGAAGTCCCTGCTGGGAAAGTGTGTTTTCCAGGTGGTGCTGGTGTTCGGAATCCACTTCTGGATGTTCTTCATCCTTCCTGGAGTCACTGAGAGGTCAGAGTTCATTAATTAATAAATTCATTTTATGCCTCAGTGCTGGCGACAGCCGTGGTGGGAGGAGTTTAAGTGGGGGAGTTTCTTCAAACTTGTCCACTTGGACTTAAGGAGAAACTGATTAGATGTTGGTGCTCAGATGTCAAAGGTCAAGGTCACTGGCACATCTCTCCTGTAAGCGCAATATGACAGGAATTAATTTTATTACATTACAAATGTTCAGTTGGACTAAACTTATTTGTAATATGAGTCTGGACAGACATGTAAACAACAACTTCACTAGCTGGTTGTAGTAATTCTAGTTTTCTAGAATTTAATTGACATATTCTTCTCCTTTTGTGTCTTTTTGCTCCATAGGAGGTTCAACAGGAACCCTGTTGCTCAGCTCTGGTACTTTGTAAAGTGCATCTATTTTGGCCTGTCTGCCTACCAGATCAAATGTGGCTACCCAAACCGCATCCTGGGCAACTTCCTCACCAAGAACTACAATTACCTGAACCTTTTCCTCTTCCAGGGGTACGAGAATGACAACTGAATAAATACAAATATCTGTGTTAAGAACATACAATGATTGCAACTTCATTATAGGTCTTTCTTTTATTATTATCTTTGTTAATCTTGTTTCTTCTCCTCTTCCAGGTTTCGTATGGTTCCCTTTCTAACAGAGTTGAGGGCGGTGATGGATTGGGTTTGGACTGACACAACTCTGTCTCTGTCCAGTTGGATTTGTGTTGAAGACATCTATGCAAACATATTTGTCCTCAAGTGCTGGAGGGAGTCTGAGAAAGTATGTGAACGCAGTGTACTGCTCACGGTATACCGTGGTCGTTATATATTGACCGTTGTAATTACAATACCATACATAAAACTGATATAAATAATATTGAAGGAGCCAATACTGTAAATCCCCATCTTCATACAGGAGAACTTTTTTCATGTTTTCCCTTAGGTAAGTTGTGATAGGCATTTTTTTTGTTCCTTCAGAAATACCCTCACCCTCCAGGGCAGAAGAAGAAGAAGGTGGTTAAATATG
>OMLM01013030.1:31504-42387 GCA_900302695.1 Helostoma temminkii
TAACGTACGCACCTGGCCACACCCCTGCAGCCATGTGCTGCTGCCTGACACACACACACACACACACACACACACACACACACACACAAACACACACACACACACACACACACACACACACACACACACACACAAAACCAACTAATGCCCAAAAAGCTCTAATTCCATTCTCTTTAGTATCCAATGGAAAAAGGAGACGTTTGGAGAATGTCAGGTTCCCTTCAGATCTGTATTGTGCTTCAGCTCGACTGAGTCTTGTTATAAGGTGAAAAGCTAAAAACCAACCATGTAACAAAGATGTTTGTGTTTCAGAAATAAATGAGCTGTGTGTGTTTTTCATTCCAACAAATACACCAAGAGGGAATTTAACAAACCAGAGTTTTAAGACAGAAGGAACTAACCAGACATCACCTGCTGATGAAAAGCATCTAAATAAATATATTGATATGCTGAATACAAATACCAATATGAGGTGCCCGAGTATTTTAAGTTTATGCCACTGCTACTCCATTCACACTTCATCGTCTTTATGCAGATATTTAACAGGCGGAATAAGTGGTTTTGACGCAGATTAGGTCTTCAGTAAACTGGTAGATTATATATTGCCCTCCATATAAAGGAGAGTCTCCAGTCAATGTCACAGCAGCCTCTTCTTGAAACACGCAGGCAGTCTAGGACCATTGTGAATTTATGTGCATATTTGACCCGTTTCTTTTAAATACTAGCGATTTATACTATAAAATTACTGCTACACTTACATTATGCTGCTGTTTTGGGTTTGAGGACTTTGACGCTGGCTTCTGCGGCCTTCTGTGCTTCGGTTTTGAACTGCGGCTTCAGCGCAGCCCGCACCGCGTTGGCGCAGACAGCGGAGAAGCGGATGTAGCTGCAGAGAAGGACACACATGTTAGCCGCAAGCTAAAGGACAAGCGGTAATGACAATAAATGAGACTGGAAAGAGCAACAACAACTGCTCCTTCAGTAATCAAAGTAATACTTGATGGAGAAATAATCACATCTTGGACGGTTATAAGCTGTCGTTAGCTAATAGCATGCGTAACGTTAACGCAGTGATTAAAAAAAAAAGCTAACACAAGCTAATAACGTAGCAACAACTCAATTAAGAATTATCACGAGTATTTAACTTAAATACAAAATACTTATTAAATTAACACGGTCAATATTTGCCACATAGCAAACCCCGAAGACCAAACTTTTCTATATTTTATTACCTTAGGCCTGCTTGTCTCCAGTATGCGACCATCTTGCCTGTGTTGTGGCTTCAAGGACAGGTTAGATCCGTGCGTGATGACGTTGTTTGACATACGCAGATTTTTTCTCCCACCCAATAAGAATACAGTGGAATCATGATTGACAGGTCCTACACTCACTTGTCCCGCCCCCCAGAAACACTGACAAAATGCTTTTACAGTTTGGACAAAGGTCCTATGGGGAACTTAGAAACATTTCCATGTGATAATCTGTTATACATGTAATTTTATTTAACTTAAATTTAGCATAATTAATTTGGAGAGTTGTTTTCTGATGATAATAATGGCTTGTAGGCATTTGTTGCTATTGGCATTACTTTGAATTAGGCAAATGCATTAAAATGCATTTATGTATGTAAATATTAAAACGATACTCTAAAAGAATATGTAGCCCTACATTTGTTGGACAACATAAAAAAATAATTTATTTATGTAATTAAGGGAGTCTGTACAGTCTCGAAGGATCAGGAGAGGACCCTCAGAGGCAAGCAATACTATCAATATTATTATGTACTGTGTTGTCATTACTATCACCACATGTAATAATAGGCATAGTAGACAATATTTTGTTATTTCAATTACAAAATATCACTATAAGCTTGAATATAGAGGCACAGATGTAGAAAATTAGCAACCAAAATATTAAACACAAAAAAATCCATCTTCATTTAATCCACATTTTTCAAAGGTGATAAAGCACTTTGTATCTAAAATATTAATTTCTGAAGTATATCCGTCAAATAAAGATGTTAGGATGCCATTTTCATTTGTCCTTTACCTTTAGTGGAGCAGAAACACAATACAGATGTAACCCACTTACAGTAGTCTAGTCAAGTTCAGCTTTGTTCCACCTTACATTTCATTTTCAATAAACAAACAACGTTAATACTTTATTTTTGTGATTATTATTTCTGTGAAACAATCCAACAGTTAATTAATGTCTGCTGTTTGGAAATATACCCTTTAGGTATCCATAAATATATAGTGGTAAATCTATAATAATAATAATAATAATAATAATAATAATAATAATATTCAGACATTTAGTTTTGCATTGCTTATTGATTAGTTATTTAGCGTCACTGTTGTGTAATATGTATAAAATAAATAAATAAAGGATGGATTGTTCTGGAACTAAACTGCAGCACCGCTCTCTCTCAGCAGGGGGCCTCTCGGTGCTCAGGCTCCCCCTTAAAGGTGTCTCCTTCACGCCTTCCTTCCTTCCGCGCTCCGGTCACACAGTCTGCAGTCGCCGGCTTCCGAGCCCTGACAGAAAAGTCTGTAAAAATGAAGATCTGGGCGTCAGAGCACATTTTCAAGTGAGTAGCTTTGCCTCGGCGAAGATGTCTTGTAGAAATAGGCAGCGCAGTAGCAGCTTGGCTCTTGTGTAACCAGTTTTGTAAGCGCTCGGACTCTGGCTGATCTTAGCGGTTAGCATCGTTAGCTGCTAAGGTTAAACACAAGTAACTAACTTCACACAAGGTTACGGTATCGTTGCCCAACTGTTTGTCTTTACCACATTTAACAGTCACATGTGATCTCGTCGTTGGGTTGGGATTTAAAAAACAAAAAGCGTCTCCGTTTGTCGGTTGTTGCGCAGCTGTCGAAGTAAAAACTAGTTTGATAAGTGAACTTTTATTTAGCCGCCTTCTGCTAGCTTTAAAGCTAGCTGTGCTATCAGATGCTAATTGTTAGCAAATGATTTGTTTTTTTTAGTGTAAGTGTTTTATCTGTCTATCACATTTCAGCCACATGTTGGTAAGTTAAAGCTGAAGGGATTCGTGTGCTTTTCATGTGCTTGGTTTAAATTCAGGGACTAAACCTGCCAGTGAATTTGACATGTGGCCATCATGAGCTTTAATATTACATAACTGTCTCTCTGTCGGGCAGCGTGTTATACAAATGGTTAATCGTCTGCATCATGTGTTGCAGACGATTATTTTATTCGTACTAAAAAGGACTGCAAGTGCGGCAGCAGATAGAGTATTGTTCTCCCTTTTTCCAGACTTTCTAGATGGATCCACGGCGGTGAGGAGGGGGGCGTGCCTCCTCCTGCAGCCGGTGTCTGAGCTGCTGGGCTTGATTGATTGTGCAGTGGTAACGGTGCTAAGTCTGAAGGGAAGCGTAAAGAAAAATGCGCATTAACTGGGAATTAGGGCCGGATTGTCTTGTAATTACGGAATCAGAATGTCGTAATTGTGAGACTTGCTGCAGAACTTGCTTGAGAATAATCGTGTTTTTAAGATTTCTTCCGTGTCAAAATAATTCAGTGAGAGTTGTCGGTCCTTCCGGTACTGAAAAGCAAAACAGAAGTGTTAATGGTTAATTCGGTGTACTTTACTGTCCAAAATATCAAATGAATACAGGCTGCTAAACGAGTCGAAGCAAGCCACCGATCGCTTTCTAATTTCTATTGTTTCATTTCCAACCTGGTCTTATGTGGACAGGCTCACATGGACATGTATTGCAGGTTATTAAGCTGAGAAAAAAAACAAACAATTGAATTTAGGTTGTATTTCTGTTTTATCTTTTACTTCACATTTAGTAACATGTAAATGTTCCAGAAGTGGTTAACATTGACTGTCATTGTTTTTTTAGTTTTATATTCTGGAGGGACTTTTTGGTCCTAATGTTTGTATTGGTTTTAACAGCCACCCATGGGAGACGGTGACCAAAGCGGCGATGCAGAAGTATCCCAACCCCATGAACCCTAGTGTTTTTGGTGTGGATGTCCTGGAAAGAAACGTGGACACCGAGGGACGGTTACACAGCACAAGGCTGCTTAGCACAGAGTGGGGGCTCCCAGCCATGGCCAAGTCTGTAAGTTAAACGATGAAAGAAACACTTGATCTATCTTAAATTGTCTTTGTTTGCACCAAACCTGAGATGTGTCCTTTTATGCAGATCATTGGGGCAACGAGGACGTGCACTTACGTTCAGGAACATTCAGTAGTGGACCCCAGACAGAAGACCTTTGAGCTGAAATCTACAAACGTGAGTAGTGTTGACTGTCAGTCTCACTATAACTGTAGTTGCTTGACACTGACAAAATGGCTCAATCAGAGCAGCAGATGTAAGAAAGCAGCTATAATTCTTCCTGACTAATAGAAATTAATTTAGCTTTGACTACATGTTAGATTAAACTAATAGTCAGATTTTATACATCTGTTGCTTGCATGGAGAGATACCTGGTGGCATAGATACAGTAACCTTATACTAGTGAGAAATTAATGACCTGATGACCTCACTTCACCTTTTTAATCATGTTTTAAACAATAAAGCAGTTGTCCCAAACATCTTTCCTAATGACAAGTCTATGAACTTCATTTCCTCAGTCGGTCTTGGCACATGATTTTCATTAAACAGTCACAGTCATTCACTTACCAACCCTGGCTTCTTCCACAGTGTGGAAAACATTCTGCATCCTGATTATATATGTTGTTTTAGGAGATAGGACTTAATCTATGTTATGAATATTTACCCATGTTGTAAACAAATCTGTGTAGACAAAGATGCAACATGAATAATTACTGCACAGCAGTTTGAATGACGCTGTCACTGGTTATCAGGTACTTGTGTGTTATCCTGCTTTAACAGTGTCAAGGCTTTATGACAACAATCTCCTGTGATTGTTGTCACTGCAGTTGGTCTTTGATTAAATCAAATGTCTGTTGTCAATGTAAACACCTAATCTAATGTTAAATACTGAATCATCCAAACTCTCTCTGTCCAGATCTCTTTCACTAACCTGGTGTCTGTGGACGAGAAGTTGACGTACAAGCCACATCCACAGGATCCTGAAAAGTAAGTCAATCACATTTTTTATGGGTGAATGAGTATTTTCTGTAGAAACTGAATTGTCAGAGTATTGATGACTTTATAGATACCTTTTTGTAGTTACTATCTAATTAATTACAATACGTATTTACAATAACGCAACAGATTTGACATTGTCTGAGCAGTGTTTGTAACCTTTCTTTATGTGACGGTGTGTTCAGGACCGTGCTGACACAGGAGGCTCTGATCAGTGTCAAAGGTGTCAGTCTGAGCAGCTACCTCGAGGGTCTCATGGCCAAGACCATCTCTGTCAACGCCGGAAAGGTGAGGCTGCCTTCAAAACTTGCAACAATATGACACAACACTAAACCCATCACTAGACATAATATTTTATATAATGTTTCTGTTTTAGGGTCGGGAGGCTATGGAGTGGGTCATCAGAAGATTAAATACAGAAATTGAGGAGCTGGCTGCGACGGCTCGTGGTACGATGCGGTCGCCCATGGCAGCAGCTGTTGCAGACAAATGATCCCTGTCTTCTCTGCTGCTTCCTCTACCATCATGAACCGATGAACTTCTCAGACACTTTCCCCTAAAAGGGGCCTTCATGTGCCAGCACAGCCTAATAACCACAGCCCCATCCTCTGACCCTACGTATGTTTGTGTGTTTAAGTCACAAGAATGCACTGTTTGTCCCTCCTAAAGTCGTCAGTGTCACACAGACGAGTTTGATACTGGTCGCTGCAGACAGTGCCGGGAACATCGAGCTGATGGTGGTAAAGAAAATAACGGGGTTGAATTGGACTGCACTTGAAGCTCATATGACTTTGTCTTGTGATGTTAAAGCTCTTTTTTAAAAATTTTTTTTTTTAATTCACACTGTGCCTCAACATGACGTCATCTGCCGCCTCTTTTGTCCTTCTCATCTTAAATGTTACATCTCTCTTCAGTCTTCTGCCATTGACTGAAATTAAGTCATTTTTTTGCCAGCTTTTTCTAAACTGGCTGACTTCACTTGAACAGAACTGACCAAAAAATCTCAGCCAAAAACAGTCTGCAACAATGTATAAAAGTAACTGAAACTTTAAATTGGTCTATATCAGTTTGTTTGTCTTGTAATATTGACACTCCAGATTTTTCTGTCCACTGTCCCATAAGATCAGATACTCTACAGCCTGTACTGTGATATATTTTAATTTAAATACGAAGGTTTTAGTGTTTTTTGTCACGGTGAAAGACACATTTAAGAGACATCAGTTGCAGGAATTGTTGTGTGGGAAAAATGTTTTGTAGCTTAGAGGAAGCAGAGCTCATCCGACAGCCAGATCTGATCACAGGTTAAGTAGCCAGACAAGCTGATTGTGTGCTGGTAAACAAACTGCACCTGTCTAGGTCTGATACAGCCAACACCATTTTGTCTTGTACATTCAGGTAGACGTCAGCCTGTTTTCTGAGTATGTGTAATTCAAAGGTCCAAAAGCATATGATGAGATTATAAACAATGATGATAACCAGCTATAGCTTGTCATTTGTAGAAAGCAGTGAAAATGAATTGGCATGATTTAGTTAAATGTTCTTGTCTGGTGGGCAGTTATCCTGATGTTAGTTTCTTATGGTCATTCTGGTCTAGCTTTGGTAAAAATGACTTTATTTCTTTGTTGCTGTTGTTTTTCTTAATCTCTTTTTTCCCCCTCTTACACTGATGTGCTGTTAAGTGTTACAGTATAAGAATGTGGATACTTGAATATTTGACTTATTTTCAGCATGTGTACTTAGTGGAAAGCTACAGAAAAGTGTTTAATGTGTTGTACGGAGATCGGTTCATGTTGACACACTCAGGTTCACTGAGTGAAAACTATGAATGGGCCCACTCCACGTGCTCTCACAGTTTTTAATACTGTCATTATTTGGTGATACCATCGGGTGTTGTATTATTTTTTTAAGCTGTTAACTTAATGGTAGTGTTTGTTTTTATACATTTCCCTACTAATCTTATAGAGGACTCTCAGGTGCAACTATATTCTTTGCTTTTTAATGTTGGTTTAATTTCCTCCTAACTAACAAACACCAGTGTGAGGTGTAGGTGACATTATGGTGATAACTCATGTTTCTTCCTTACTCTCCAGATATCACTAAGAACAGATCAACAAATGTAAAGTTTACATTAACGGGGTTTGTGGAAAAACTACAGCTGTTTTCCGGTGTTACAGTTTCAGTGTTTCACTCCTGCTTCCGGTTCAATCGAGCAAATTTTTACCAACTTGCTCGTAATTAACTCAACAGTAAATTATGCGTCATCCAGCTCAGGATCGCTCTGTTTAAGGTCTGCTGTCTGCTGACTGATCTGCGAGTCGATGTCCACACGTTTCTCATTTCATGAATGAAGTGTGATGTTTTTCTATGGGAACATTTTAAGAGCAGTGGCTAATATTTATATTTTGGTGTTGTTACATTCCGAGAATGTGAACATGCAACTTAACCTGAAGAGCGTCACTGAGATGTTTCAAAATAAAGAGATGTCATTGTTTCATGAAAGTGGTGGCAAAGAAGTAATTTCTATAATGTCTGAACGTCCACATGCTCATTTCCTCACCAGATGTTACGTTTTAGTGTTTTTCCTCCTCTATGTTTGGGTTTCAGAAAGAAAAAGAACAGGCTGTACATAGTTGACAATGTCTCTACAGGACTCTCATCCACTGTAGATGCAGTTGATGCAAATAATTCAGTTCTGGAAGTTTCTCACAGCCATAAAGAGCCACAAAGTTCCGTCTACAGGAGTTTTGGGCCTTTCCTTGTCTGCAAAAGCTTCCAGGCGTGCTGCCCTTATTGTCTTTAAATAAATCCAACCAAAGATTAACATCTCACTCAGGATGTTCCTGGATTGATCCTTGAATCTCTGGTTGACTTTGACAAGGCCTTACTCTCCTTAAGCTAGACAGTTCCAGTTTAGTCTCATCACTCAATAAAACAAACTCTAAGAATTCACACACAGTCACATATCCCATCACAGCTGGAGCAAAGTTCAGAGTTGCAGAGTTCCCAAAAACTTAACTGTGTAGCCTTTCTGTCTGTGAGATTAAAAGCAGTAACATTAGACGTGTTGAATATTTATGATTTGACTGTATTACAAAATATTAGAATATAAACACCCACAAACTACAGAATTGAATAATTAATTTAAATTAATTAATTTAATACATTTAATTGTAATATGGTGACTATTTGAGAAATGCACCAGGAACAGATTCATATTTCATCTAACACTGAATTCTTTCTTAGAAAAAGAATCAAGATTAATAGTATTCATTAGGATCAAATACTGTGATGAGTGAGAGTATTACATTTTAGATTCAGAGTTAGATTTATGAAAGTTTTTATGCAGATTTTCTATCTGGTGGTGGTATAAGCAGTTGCTGTAAAGAAACAGCATTGTTTCATTTTTCACAACTTTGCGGTCTGAGGAGAATCACACACATTGGCTGTTAAAATCAAGTGTCTCTTGTTTTGATAGTGTGAATGAGTATGTAAAAGTAACTTAGTCAGTATTTAGTGGATCTGCAGTCTGAAGCAATATTTAAGCTTTACTGTGCAAGGCCCCGTCAGACTCCATTTACAGTCCAGGATACAGACTGGGCTCCAGTTTGTGAGATGAAGCGTAGTTTGATGCACCAGAAATAAACAGGCCTGTTTGTCAGTTGAAACCTCTGTCTGTTAGGAACACCTCAGCATCTGAAGACATGGCCACGAATCCCTGTTAGGAATAAAGACAGCGGTCAGTACAAAGACTAAATCTACATGTAATTAAAGTCTCCTCCAAACAACAAACACTGACATGAATTAATGTGTTTTTGACTATTACCCACCTCCTCCACCTTCAGAACTGAGTTGACCAGCTGTGCTGTTTTCATCCTGGGTAAAACAACACCTTCAGCCAGTAGCTCTGAAACAGACGTACACCTCAGGATTAGGAGGTTCAGTAGACATTTTATACTATTTTGATCTACCATCTAGTTATCACCTTATGTGTTGAATCTGAACAATATTCTTGGTCATGTTATTACTGAAAATAAATGCCTTGTTGCTGAACTGATGTAGAAAACGGTCATGAAGACAGGTGTAAGACTCACCATTCACTTTTGGAAAGACTACTGTGTACATGAAACACTTCACCAGTTTTTCCAAAGTATCTGTCTGCAAAGAGAAATACGTGATTCAAAGAACTTCAGTAATTAGTCACAGTCATCGCTTGATTCTCCTCAGTTTGTAGACACATAAGTGCACTAGTATCCATAACTAACTTAAAGTGTGATGTGGTTTTTGTTGCGTGTCATTTACCGGAAATGTTCCCACTTCGCTCGCTGCCAACTTTAGTGAAAAACTGTTAAAAATAAAGAATTATTACTTTGAGGTTGTGAACCGGGTTCAGGTGTGTTGTACATGGTGATGCTCACTTGTCCATTTTAATGGATCCTTTCAGTTTTCCTTCAGAAATCCAGACTTTACCACTCAGCTGTGTATCCTGAAAATAAAAACAAGTTTTAAATTTAAACTGAAACCATTACTTTTATTATGAATAATCTGGGTCTGTGTACTGTTCAGCCAATAGAGAGCCAATAGAAAAAGAAACACAATAAATGGAAAAGCACCTTTTCCTGACTCCTATTTACAAAAAGGAAAAAAACAAATTGGAAAATGGCTTGTTTTTCATTTTGAATCAAAAAAGGAAAAAACGAGCCATTGTCTGATTTGATTTAAAGTCTTAATATGTCAGTTATTTTTTTCTGTTTTATCACTTAACTGTTTAGTGTCTCAAATGAAAATATGCCCAGTGAATCCTTTTAGCATCACTTTAAATTTACCATGTGTGGGCTGAATGATTACATGAACTATTAAAATGAAGTGTAAAGTGTATTACACGTACACAATATAAATGCTGAATGGAAACTACTTTGATGTGTGTATTGAAATAAAGCAATAGAGTAAAAACACTTACATGTATTAATTCTACTCTAAATAGAGCTGGAAACAAAAGTACTGACCACACTAAGAGTGAACAGTGGGGTCTGGGTTTCATTTGTCTGGATGGCGAAGGTCTTGACAGCAGCCTGGACACCCAGTTTAATAACATCATGCTGGAATGAAAACAGTGGAACCTCTTGGGCATAAACCTTCAAACTCATCGGTAAACCTGGAAACATCTTGAGAAGCTGCAGAGAGAAAAACTGATGATTAACCTCCAAAGGTTTTGTTACCCATTTAACTTTTTCTCCAAATCAAACCTGGTGCTAGTTTTAACCACTGCTGTAAGTTTCAAACAACTGGTTGATTTTTTTCAAAACCTGGTGTAACATATTTTTAGAGTTAAATGTGATTAAAGTATTCTTTCTGGTATTTTTCTGTATGGGGAGGACAAACGAGACCCAGATAGTTTTTAACATGAATATCAGTTCTGTATTAATGTGATTTGTGTTAACAAATGTAAAATCTGAATTAATAAAACTCATCAGATGTAAACTTGACATAAATAAACTTACCTGAGGAATCAAGAGCCCCACTACGCTGGTATTTAGATGCATATGGAGATATTGAAGTATCTGAGATGATAAAACATTAACATCAACCTTTGTTAAGAGAGAAAACTTTAAACCAAACTTAAGGTGTCCTGCTGTCTTTCTCCACTTTATGCATCCTTTCAGGTTTACTTACCATGCTATCGCTGATGTCGACCTGAAGCAGTCCATCTAAGTAGTATCCATATGAGGCAGAGTTCAGAGTGAATTCAGACAGGCCCACTGACAACATGTATCCCTTCTGCTCAGGCAGAGTGAAAGGTTT
>OMLM01013032.1:0-16808 GCA_900302695.1 Helostoma temminkii
CTATTATATTTTTATTTAAAGAACAGAACACAAATGTTTTTACATACAAATGAATATATATAGAATATATAAAGCTTCTCGGTTCCATCTGCAAATGTTTATTTGGGATTTTTAAGTAATTTTAATACGAAAAATATTTAATACTTGTATTTTTAATTTTTTATTCTTTCGTCAGTTTGTGGATTTGTTTCGTTTCAACCAAAGTGTGACGGTGGGAGACGCTGGGGCTCTTTTTAAACACGTGGTCGTTCTTCAGTTTGTGTGTGTGGGGTTAGTTAATACTTGGCTGGGTGGGTTTATTTAAATAGTGACACATGTTGTAGATAGGCCTCTTTTCTCATGTGGTGTGCAGAGGAAACACTGATGTTCAGTCACGTACTTTGTTCTGGTGCAATAGGTTTGTTTTGAAATGTGAATTATTTGACCATCTGCAGTTTGACCATCAGTATTTTGCCAAACCACAGCAGTATCACGCAAAACAGGTGAGGAATGTGTGTTTTTTAAGAACTTTTTATGTGTCCGCCACCAATCGAATCGAAATTTCCCTCCACCGTCATCATCCCTCTGTAAATAGACGATGTACATTTGAGCTCCGACGGCGTCATGACTCAGTGATAGTACCGAGCGGTTTCTAATCAGCTCACCTCGACAGTTAGTTTCTCTCTTCCCAGCAGGTGAAGAACATTTCTTCTGTATTTAAGGAGCAAATTTCAGGATGTTTTATGGGGTCTGATCTGGGAGGGTGCGTTTGATTTGAGAGACTGTGTGTACAGGAGGCGGGGAACTGTGCTCATCATGTTGCTAACTGACTTATAACAATGTAATGAGAGAAAACAAAAGAAAATCTCTACATCCAGAACGTCTCCTGTTTGATTTGACGGGTGTTTGTGAGAACGAGCCGGACGTCCAGATGAAAAACTGGTTCATGGTCCAGGTCGGGGTTTTGACGTCATCTGGGAGTGGACTCAAGTCACAAATCAGTTGGGGTTGGTTCGTCTTAATAATAACAATAATAATAATTGTTTCTTTATTAATCTCCTTGTGGAAATTCTTTGTGGGTCCAGATTTCAGTGTCTTGTCCAGGGACAAACATGTGACCAGGAATAACAGTCGAACCTCCGCAGTCCTGAACGCAGTCCCCCACTACCAGAAATTACGCAGTCAGGATTCCCTCCGGAGTGCCGCTGAGCCTCGCCCTGAGTGAACCACCTTCTTGATCGTATCTCCTCTGCTCTGGGTCTCAACTTTACTTAGGACTTGTAGGTCTTGACTTTGGATTTGTCTTTCATTTGAAAGTGGACTGGTGATCTTCACTCAGGGCTTTTGGACTAGAGTGGGGACATTTCTGTCTTGAACTTGTTGGTCTTACTGGTGTCCACTTGGGGTTCGAACCCAGACCCGCTGACCTTCACGGCCTCAGGACTAAGGACTTTTAGACCTCGACATAAGCCAGGAACATGCTTCCTGCTGAGGACCAGGAAGTGGTTGGATCCAGCTTCCCTCTGACCAAAGAGCCAATCGCCAAGTTTCACATCGGGCCCATGGACCAGGGTTTGCACCACCTTCCACAGGAAGCATCAGCGTTAGAACTTGTCGTTCTTGACTTGAGGTTTTTTATTCAGATGGACTCTTCCCCACAGTTTCTCCTCCCGTCAGACTCTGCAGATCATCAGTCTCCAGGTAAATCACTGCTGCCTTCACACAATCGTTTCACAAACTGATCTGCTTTATTATAAGCAAAGGACAGAAACAGTTTAATCTGTGGGATTATCAGCAGTTAAAGATACTGTATCAGTTTAAATCCAGTTCAGACTTAACATCTTATTGTGTACAAACTAATCAGTGAGTGAACAGACACGATTCTTTCTTTACTGTTTGTTTAATTCAGTTGAATATTTCCACAGTTGGACTAAACACAAACTGCAGCTGATTTTCTAAACAGAAAGTCAAACTTCACGTGTCCACGCCAGCGTTTGACCACAGAACTCAGTTCTAATCTTCGGTCACTTTTCGGGGACCGCACTGCTCCGGAGGATTCTCCAGCGTCTGTGAAGCAGCATCGTTGATGCTGTTTGTCGTCTTTAGTCTCTTACAACTCGTCGCCGTCCAGCGGCAGCAGCAAGGCGACTCTTCACTTTGACTTGAAGACAGAGTCCCAGTCCAGAGGTTCAGATCCAGCTGTGGCCTCAGCGCTCTTTGGGATGGACGGGAAGAAGTTCTGCATCTTCTGTCTGAACTCTGATAACTGAAAAACACAGAAATAAGCAGATCCAGGTCAGAGAGCAGAGACTGAACCACACTGGACCTTCAGGTTCTGTGTAGTTCTGCAAAACCTACACATTTCTACGGTTTTTATCTTATTTTTAAACGTAGAGGTCAGAGATGGGACGTGACGTACGCTGTGAACGCCGAGAGCTTTCCACACGGTGAGACTGAGCAGGCCGACTCCACACCAGGCAAACAGAGACCCCCAGCCCAGAGCTCTGAGAGCCAGAGACGCTCCACTCTCTGTGGCCGCTGCTGTTGGTACGACCCCCTGAAGAGGAAGCGGAGACGGTAGAAATAGTTAGAGCTCTGTCGAAGCTGGAAACAGAGAGTCATTTATAAAATGTCTATAACCAACGTGTCCAATCACAACAGCTTCTTCAGATTTTCTCACATTTTTCACTTATATTCTCAGCTGTGTTCCTAAACGTTACCATTTGGTTCTGTTGGTAGCAAATATTAACAAATTGCATAACAAAGTAAATGTATATTTATATATATATTACGTGTCCAGCTATGGCAGCCTGTTAAAGAAGTCTCTCTGTGGACAGATGGTTTTAATAATGAGGCTTAGTTTTACTTTATTTATCTGCAGGAATAAAAATCCAACTCTTCGGCTCCAACTTTAATCTGATTTGGGATTTTTTTTTTATCTCCAGACGAGACGACAAAGACCAGTCTGTGATAGAAATAGAGTCCAGGAACAAACAAGTTTATCTCAGACGCTGAACTAACGTCTGTGTGCGTCACGTTTAATCGGATCCTGCGAGCCACCAATGACCAAATGAGAGTCTGTGGACTGTAGTCAGGTTAGCGTGGGGAACGTTACCTCATGTCCCCCAGATGGAAAAACAAAAATCACCTTGTGTCAGTAACACTGTTACCAACATCCTCCAGTACACCTGGACCCATCATCAGTGACGGTACCTGAGCTGCTCCAGTCCCAGCCTGGACCCGCCTTTATTCTCATCCGTCTTGAGCCTCCATTTTGGCCTAGTCCTCCGTCAGACCATGTCTGGCTGTTCCAGTGACACTAGCTCTGAAACACTGGTCAGTGTTGTTGCTTAGAGGGTCTCGTGCACGGTGCCAGAGCAGATGGTGGCCCCAGCAGCGTCCAGGATCTTGCGGTTCGCTGCATCTCCACCATCTGAGCTGCTCGGCCTCAGCTCGCACCAGCTGTCCTCTGGCTTTGTGAAGGGTAAAGCCGTCGCAGTCCAGCTCTGCTCGCTGTACCGGACCCGACCAACACTCATTCTTGCTGGTGGCATTTGAGGTTCTCAGATGATCCGACCCACTGTCCTGTAGCTCCTCACTCGCCTGCAGAGATGGAGACTGATCCTCCTCTGAAAGGCCTCAGCAGAAGTGGACTTTGTTAGGAGCCTCTGTCTTTATTAGCACGTTCATAGAAACAGGAAATACTGAAAAACCTTCATGTTTCATGTTTGTGTGCTCGGATCTTTTTAAGTTCACTGCAAACTGAACATATTTGGGTTTTAACTGTTGGTCGGACAAAACAATTTAGACATTTGAAGTCTTTTAACTTCCAGTTTCGCTGAACTGATTCTGAACCAACATATTACTTAAAGCTCTTCAGCAGAACCATAACAGAAATGTGAGTGGACCTTATTAAACCAGTCTGGGCTTTTCTTCTTGGCCATCGCTAGCGTGGAGCCGAATCCTGCGATCATCCCTGCAGACGCCACCGTGGTCAGAAACGCTGCACCTGCACACAGGAAGTCAGGAGAGAACCTGAGACCAGAATCTGAGCAGAACCTTCCGGTCCAGTAAACTACCACAGGGTGGAGTCTGGTGCTGGTAAAGGGATTCACTCGTTACAGCTACAAAGCTGTAGACACTCCCTAGCAAAGAAAATGTATGAACTACATAATGTATAGAATAAACACTTAATTCCTTTTCAGAGCCAAACCAGTCTCCATTAAGATTTTTAGCAGTTTAAAAGAGATTTTACCAAAACATGACACCACTGCCTAAAATTAACAGCTGACACTTTCTATATTAATATAATTTGACAAACAGGTATTTTAATAATTTTTCAAATTATTGTTTGCCTGGTTCAAATTATTTCCACAGCTCAGTATTTTTACATCTTATGGAGGATTATCAACCATGGTGACATTACACTCTAGCCCTTTTGAACGGAATCTGGCCTGAGATTACAAACATGCATTTACACAACTGGAAACCAAACCTCACAGCATTTGACAAATCCTTGTTCATTAGAAAACAATAGATAAATTGACTGATTACAGCCGATGTGTGGAGAACAACGTGCAGTTTCAGGAACAATATGTAGCCGTAATAAGCACGGAAACCTTAAAATGTACAGGTTTTATGTATTTAAATTTTACATGGAGCCTGGCGTCACGGTCTTATTACACGCATGGACGACAACTAATCTGTGCCGAAGGAAACTTCACAGTCAACAGCAGCTGCAACTTGTATTAACACGGTGTTGGGAATCCTCAGTGAGTAAACTCACATTAAAATTAAAGATTTTTAAATGGAGTTTGGTGAGGCGGAGGTCATTGCCGTGACCTCAGATTAAAAAACGCCATAAAAGCAAACAGCAGTTTTTACAGCCACAGCTAATATGAACTACAAGCTAACGGGCTAACAGCTGACTTACCTTTTAGCATCTGTAGTTTAGCTTCTCCGTCACTTTCTGCTCCTTCTCTCACCTCCATAGTTCGGGCTCCATCGGCTGCTGTCATGTTGTTTCGGTCCAGCTGCGTAAAGTGACCGGATAGAAACAAGCGAACTAGGAACTCAACAACGGCGGAATTTATTTTTTAACGAATAAGAAACATTTTATACAAAATATTATCTACGTTTTATCTGTTGTTTTAACTACAGAATATTAATTGTCTTATGCTGATATATAACTATAATAACCGTTTATTTATTGGTGACGATGGTGTTGCACAGACGAATCCTGAACCAAAGCTCGTCTATTAGCCTAGAAAAGAAGCTTACGGGGGGAAGAGGTCTCACTCCTTCTCATAGAATTGGCAGAATTTATTTAGAGACTAGTTATCAATTATTCCTACTTGAACATTTAGTTTTTAAATAGGTTGTGCAAAAATCTATAAACACTTATTTTGATTATACTTGGTAAATTAAGTAATTAAAAATTAATAAGTAGCAATTTTTCCACATTTTCTCCACAGAGTCGCTCCTCTTTTTAGTAGAGGATCTGTGCAGTCCGGGTCTCGGAGCTCCACCAGCTCTGCGGAGGACCAGGATCCTCATCGCATCCTCCTCCTCTTCCTCACTCACACAGACCATCTGAGGCTCTGGAGGTTCTGTCTTTCCATCCGGACCCAGTCCAGAACCGGATCCGTTATTACCCAGGATATGAACAGGATGTGGATTGTGTGAGGGGGGGCTGTGAGGACACGAAGCGGGGGTGGACACGCGTCAGTGTTTATAAATATGTGGTTAAGATGCAGGATGAGCTTTGATTTTAATATTCACCTGTGCGCTGCTCACCTGTGAGGACACATGTCTCAGATCCACCATGCGGGTCTGGACCAGCAGCAGCCGGGCCAGTACAACCAGATCTGCACCGGCAGCAGCAGCTCGACCCCCGCCGCCACTGAGGGAGCAGATCCGCCCCCCTGCCCGGGCCACAGGAGCCGGACTCCCCGCAGAAAGTGGCAGGTGTTCCCGGGAAGGAACCGGTTCTACTGCGACGGAAGGATCATGATGGCCAGGCAGACCGGGGTCTTCTACCTGACCCTGGTCCTGATCCTGCTCACCAGCGGCCTCTTCTTCACCTTCGAGTAAGTAAATGAACAAAACCTGGACCTGGTCACTAGTTTTCTTCTGCAACCGAAACCACACAAACCTGGATCAATACCAGCTAGTATTCTGGATGTGACCTGGAGACCCCACACTGAAAACCACTTCTGTCTGTGGTTCTGCTGAGCCCGTGTCAGGTCGGTGTGATCCAGTTCTTGGTAAAAGGTTTGTCTCCTGGTCGCTGTGGAGCTTCCAGGAACCACACTGTCCCACAGCTAAGTAGAACCAGTCTGCAGAGACCAGGGTCCAGAAGGTTTGGAACCACTGGTACTAATCTTTACCAGGGACTCAAGTCCAGGAACCTTGAGTCCACTTTAGCAGTAGAGGAACTAAGTTCCTCAAAATGTTCCTGGTCCCTGGGAAAGGCCTGAGGCGACAGTAGAGTCCATGTAGGGAAGAGGTGACAGTAAGGGGGTGCTGGTACTGGAGCAGGACCTACTGATCCACATCTGTGGTCCCCATAACAACTGGTACTGATCTGATGTTAATTCAGTCCAGAAACCAGATAAACCCACTTCATTTATTTTGTGTGGTAAAGTGTGTGAACCGGATCCTTCAGTGTGACCCCCTTTTTATAGAGGTGTTTCTCAGCCCTGCCCGTCGTCTAGCAGGGATTTTAGTCCGGTACTACAGAGCAGCTTCAGGGATGTTGGTTTCCAGTCTGCTCCAGGTCCTTCCACCGTGTTTCATCAGGATCAGGATCAGGATCAGGACTTTGACTCAGTCACTTGTTCTGCCTCTTTGGCAGAACCATTTGTGTTGTCTACTTTCTGCTCATGGACTTTTTTGGACCCAGCTCCATCAGTGGTGACACTGGACTCTTCAGACTGAGACTGAGTCATTCTCCTTTTCCTGTTTGGCTCGGTTCTCGTTTCATGTTAAGTCAGAGTGGAAACCAGTTCTCGCTTTGGGTCGTGCTTCTGCAGGATCAGAGAAAACTCTGGAGGGTTCACAGACTTTAAAGCACCACAGCGTGAATCAGCAGCAGCTCTGACAGGAACGTGATGTGAGTTTTCTTTCTCAGCTCGACTGTGAGTCACAACAGAAACAGGAACACAGTCCTGTTCGCTGTCGTCAGGTAGAGTTCGTCATCGCAGCTAAATTTACCCTCAGGTGTGAGGGAGGGAGGCGTTTCATGTTTGAGCCCATTAACCAAGGACGAGTCAGACCAGGTCTCTGTAGACCAGGTCCACATCTGAACTCAACAAAAGTCCATTTACTTGCGATCACTGAGGTGAAAATTAATTTACCTACAAGTCTGTTTACCTGTGAGTGCTGCAAAAACGTCAATTACCTGCGACCCTGTCATCGAAAGTCTGTTTACCTGCAATTAAATTCAGTTTACCTGATTTGTCTGAGGGCGGCACGGTGGTGCAGTGGTTAGCACTGTCGCCCCACAGCAACAAGGGTTCGATTCCCGGGGTCAGCCAGGGTCTTTCTGTGGGGAGTTTGCATGTTCTCCCCGTGTTTGCCCGGGTTCTCTCCGGACACTCCGGCTTCTCTGGACACTCCGGCTTCCTCCCACAGTCCAAAGACATGCAGTCAGATTAACTGGGGACTCTAAATTGCCAGTAGGTGTGATTGAGAGTATGAATGGTTGTTTGTCTATATGTGGCCCTGCGATGGACTGGTGACCTGTCCAGGGTGTACTCCGCCTCTCGCCCGTATGACAGCTGGGATAGGCTCCAGCACACCTGTGACCCCTACGGGGACTAAGCGGTTCAGAAAATGGATGGATGGATGATTTACCTGAATCGTTAGCAAAGGTTTGGTTACCTGCAGTGTTTACACGTAAGTAGGTTACGACCAGCGACAGAGGCCAGAGTGTTCGCCAACCGTCAACAGAACGAGTATTATTTGTGTGGAAACTGTTTCTGTGTGAACAACTCTGAAGTCAGCCGCTACCTGGTTTAGACCGGTCAGTAAAAAGCTCGTGTCAGAGTCCTGGGGAGACCAAAGAGTCCAGAGACTGGATCCTGGAGTGAAACCATGTTGTTTGTGTCTTTGTGTCTCATACGATGGATCTTCAGTTTATTCATTCGTCCTCTCTCCTTGTGTCTTCAGCTGTCCCTTCCTGGCGACCCACCTGACCCCGGTCATCCCAGCGGTCGGCGGCATCCTCTTTATCTTCGTGATGGGGATGCTGTTCAGGGCGAGTTTCAGCGACCCCGGCGTCCTGCCCAGAGCCACGCCGGATGAGGCTGCAGACCTGGAGAGGCAGATCGGTAATTACAGAACCACAGACATAAACTCTGGACTTGGCTTTAAAATTCTAAATGTTCTGGTGGAAAAATCAGATATCCGCTCCACTGCCCTTCGAGTGCTTCACTCTTAGCTTAAAGTGCAGCCTCACGTCCCAAAGAACTAAAACACAACAACTCACATCAGTTGATGTTTGACTGAAAAGAGCAGTGAAGCTGCTTTAAATAGTTGTTTTCTGCTGCAGTGGCTCTGATACATCAACACACTTCAGAAAACATTAACAAACCAAAGTGACAATCGGAGAAGCGCTTGTGAATTCTGCCGGTTTTAACGGTGGATGACAGCGGAGGTGAAACTGGGACGTCAGGAAGAAACTACTTTTGGATGATTGGTCTTTAACAACACAAAGAACAGCCTCATTGAAAGGTCTGGGCAACAAAACCAGGCAGTGACAGCCTGGTGCAGGTCTGAGGGAACCATCCAGACAGAGCGACCGGACCTGGGCATCCTGTCTGTGATCCAGCTGTAGCTATCGGGTAGATGAGTCATGGCAGCTTCGCTAATTGTCCAGGCAGCTTCATCAGTCTGAGGAACGTCCTTCCCATCACAGGGGGTTGTTAACTGTGGCCTTCCTGGTGGATGTGTGAATTGGGTCTGATTTTTTCAGGGGATGGATAAATAGAAGGCAGGTTGTGTCTAACGCCTCCACCTCTGTAGAGCGATTGGCTCTGATATATAAACCAGGTACTGATTAGTGGATGAGGATCAGGTGAGACGGGTGATTTGGACAGGTGTGCAGGTGGAGCAGGGGAAGTGAAGGACGTCTGGGGGTTGGGAGGAGAACTGGGTGAAGACTGGAAGCAGTGGGTTGTGTAGGCTAAAGTACAGCTGGGCTGTAACTCAAAGGTTCAAGGTTTGATCCCAGTTCAGGTCAGTATGGAAACAGGAAAGTGTGAATTCTGAGTTTATTCAGTCTGAGGTAAGAAACCAGAATCTTCTGCTCACTGAGAGTCTGAGTCATCACAGAAAGTGAAACCACCTCCTCACTCAGTTCTGTAGCAGCAGTGTAAGGACACGTCGTCCATTCCAGAGTTCAGACGGTTTAGTGCTTCAGGTTAGAATCAGGTTCAGATTAAAGGTCCAGGTGTTTACTGGTTCAGGTGGAGCCGCTAGTGAACGTGCTCAGATACATATTCATGTCATCTCTTCTTCTTCTTCTACAGAA
The DNA here is from genome assembly GCA_900302695.1 of Helostoma temminkii. Lineage (NCBI taxonomy): Eukaryota > Metazoa > Chordata > Actinopteri > Anabantiformes > Helostomatidae > Helostoma > Helostoma temminkii. The sequence goes on from OMLM01013032.1 coordinate 9,515, forward strand.
ACTAAACGCTACAGTGAAAATCTATTTATGGAAACAGCTTTTTGTTTTTCTTTATTTCTTTATTTTCAGGGCAGATTCATGATCTGCAGAGCGACAGAGCCGTCACTTCCTGTCTGACAGAATAACGTGTGATATGTTAATCTGGTTTAAAGGAGCACAGTACATGTGAACTGTGTACTTTTACTGCATGCAGAGTTAAGCTGAGACTCTGTGTTGTGTTTGCGTCCTCAGACTCTTCAGGCTGCTCCAGACCTCCACCTCGGACCAGAGAGGTGCTGATCAACGGACAGACGGTCAAACTGAAATACTGCTTCACCTGCAAAATCTTCAGACCGCCTCGGACTTCACACTGCAGCCTGTGTGACAACTGTGTCGGTCAGTGTGGGAGTTAAGGTGTAATTCATGTTACGGCAGGAAAAGGGACTTGTGCTGCTCGTTCTGCAGTAGGCAGTTCGGTTCTTACCGCTCCTGGACTCCAGGTTCACGCTGTGCTGGGTCCAGGTTCACGCTGTGCTGGGTCCAGGTTCACGCTGTGCTGGACTGAAGCTTATGATGGGAAAGATTCTTGTGTTTCTGACCAGTGAGGGTTCAGTTGAAAATCTTTATGTATTTTTGCCTTGGGGTTCTGACTCTGGCACATATCAAAGTCCAGTCCGGTTCAGACACTTCAGAGTAACTAATAAATATCTAAACAGCTGTCTAAAACTGTTCTGAAACTTTTTGTGAATTTTCAAAATATTTAAACAGCCACTGGTGGCACAGAAGTTACTAAATGTGTTTCTGTGTCCAGTAAAGTTCCCTTTAAGGAAGTTTTACTTTCTTTGGCAACACAAACCTCAGACAAGCTTCCAGCGTGATGTTCAGTGAGACACACCTGCAGTAGCAGAGAAGAATGATTTGTGGACTGACGAAGCTAAAGTTGAATTTGGGAAACACTGAGAAACGACACGAAACATGAGCCTGACTGTGACGTACGGTGGAGGCAGCTTTTCTGCCTCTTTGTCGTCATGGAGGGAAAATTATTTCCTAAATTTATCAAAGCATCAACAGGATAATGTCAGACTGAAGCTGAAGCCCGGCTTCTGGAGTGGATCAGTCGGAGTCCAGACCTCAGTCCAACAGAGAAGCTGTGGTAATGAGCTCAGAGACGTCCTGAGAAGCAGCTCCTCCTCTGTGAGGAAGGACGCGGTTCAGGTCTGATCCACAGATACAGGAAGAGTTGTGAGGTTTTTGCTGCCAAAGCTTGATCCAGTTTTTACTAAACAGTTTTATTCTGAGCCGTCGTTAATGTCACTTCCTTCCTGCTTCCTCTCTCAGAGCGCTTCGACCATCACTGTCCCTGGGTGGGGAACTGCGTCGGACGGAGGAACTATCGCTTCTTCTACCTGTTCATCCTCTCGCTGTCCTTCCTCACCATCTTCATCTTCGCCTTCGTCATCACACACATCATCCTCAGTGAGTAACTCTGTGATTCGCTCTTTGACTTCTGGCTCTGCAGCAGCTTTTCGTTGGTGTAATTAATGAAACGAGGCTCAGACATCGATCGTCCTTTCAGAGAAAGGTTGATGCTGTGGTCTGTTCCTGTCGGTGATCAATCAGTCCAGACCCACATTGACTGTTCTGGATCAGAGACTAAAGGCCACAAGGACTCGTGCGTAGACACTGTGTTGGACAGTCGATCGATAAACGCAGCTCAAAAACGTCGCACGTAAGACAAATGGTCTCACGACCAAAGATGGTCTGAGACCAGATTCTGACAGTGTCTCACAGTGTAACTGCTGATAGAACCTGTGTGTACAGACCCAGTGGTTCTGGATCCTGGTCCAAGGCTCACCGTGCTGCTTGTTTTTACCACTCGCAGCTTCTGAACACACCTGATCAGGACAGGTACAGCTGGAAAACAAGCAGGACAAGGGACATGAGGACGAAGGTTCAGAACCACTGAACCAGTCTGTCTCAGGTGGTGACCTGTGTGACCCGGACTAAATCATCACTCCTCATAACTGCACAGTAGAAGCTTCATCCAACAGAGTTTCTAAACACTGATTGAGATCACTGGAGTGAACCAGTGGCTTCCTGGAAGCAGAGACAAAACCTGTCATTGATTTTTGTGTTTCCGGATCTAAAGCCGCCTGCTGATCGTCCCGTCGCGCTCAGTGACCTACTTCTCTGTGCTCACACTGCCGATGTTGTTTTCCTGCCCTGCAGGTCTGAACTGTCTGGAAACCGGAGCCTCGAGCTGCTTCAGACTCAGACTCTAACAACAGACGGACTGTCTGACAGAAACACGTGTCTTCCTCCTCGTTGTCTGTTTTTAGCAGCAGAGCTAAAAGAAGAAACTTTGATCAGTCGGACAGATTTAACTCTGTGACTTCACATTAATCCTGGAAACTGTGTTGTTGCTGATGTTTTCTCTTGTAGAGAGTTTTTGATGGAGCTTGTGTTGGCAGATAATCACAGTTAGTAGCCTGAAACTCTGGTCCAGGACCAGGTATTTAGCCACGTATCAGACTGACTCCTTCACCACTGGTCCAGTTCCAGGAAATCAGAAGTGAAACCCACAAGACTAAAGCACACAGGTAGTTTGAGGTCTGTCTGGCTCGGCATCAGAACCATGGTTGGACTGAGTGACAGAAGAACGTGGCCCAAAGCTCATCAGGGATAAAACTGTTTAAAAAAAATAATAATAATAATAATAATTCTTGTCATCACCGATGTCTTTGAGGAACATTGTGCAGACGTTCAGGTGCTGCAAAACCAAAACAAGTCCCGGTCGGGTCTAACTGAGGAACTGTGCTGAGCTGTCCCACAGTCGGCAGAGAGTCCCAGTATGATGGAAACTGTCTACTGGTGTCGCTACGCTCTCCTGCCCCCAGTCACTAAATGATTATAGACTAGTAGCCGTATCCTCACTGGTTATGAAATAATTAGAGACATTAACTGGAAAGAAAATATTAATCGACACAGATCCTGCAGATCAGCAGAACCAACAGGTGGGCGCCAACATAACTGTCCTGGACCAGCACCTGGAAGGACAGTAAATCTGCTGTTGTGGTTTTCACATCAAACTCTCCAGCTCCACCTGATGGTAAAGAAACTGGTTCAGACATTAATGTTCCTGCTTGGATCTTTTTAAAATGGTGACTCCTTCCTTGACTTGAATGTGTGTTTTGGTTTTAGTCGCCATGCTGCAGGTTCTGTCAGCACATTAATAAATACTCTGGAACCAGAACTGTCATTTGAGCCCAATCCAAACGTCTTCTCGGTCCAAGCTCATTCTGCTGAGCTTGGATCATCATAATCGAAAGTGTTTATCTGTTGGCTTCTCCATGAGAAGCAGCTGCTGAACAGAGTCCAGTCCATCCAGAGTCCACGTGCTGCCTTCTGGTTCTGTCGCTGGGCAGCCACGAGCCAGAACCCACAGACATAAACACTGAGGAAAATGTTCCAGTCGAGTCAGGTGCTGGGTTTATTACACACGGACTCTGAAGAGGAACATTCACCAACACAAACAGCCTGAGGAATCATGTGGTAGAGAAAGATCCTCAGATCTGAGGGAGCAGAACTAAACCCAGATCCAGAACCGCTTCCTGTCCACACACACGTTCTCTTCCCTGGAGAACCACACGGCTGAAGCCACCAGTCCTTCATCAGTGATGATAAATGATTAGAAATATTCAGTCAGGACTAAACTCGTTTGTCTGCGATGATAAATTAACAAGTATATTCCTGCATACTGTTAGTATATTTCTGTCAGTATACAGTACTATTACACTGAAGATAACAAGTGTCCTTTCAGTTGACCTTTTCTGTGCTGTTCAGAGATGTACTAGACAAAGTAGTATTTAGGTATACTTGCTGGAAACTGAGTATACAGGGCCAAGTCCAAGTATACTTACACAAAAGTACAAGTATACCTGGAGTATACTTGTAGTTATACTTAAGTATACTGACATGTATATAGAAATACCCAGCATGCATTTCAGTAGTTTAACCTTATAAACAAACAACTATGAAGGTTATAAATGAATAATTGTGTTTAACCTTTAAACAGACTCAGTGATCAGTAACTAATAGTTTCATTAGAAACTAATAACCATCAGTCAGTAAAGTACAAAAAAGTATATTTGTAACTATAATACAAGTATAGTGTCATTAGTACACTTACTACAAGAAGTATACTGTGAAATATTCCTAATCTTTAGAAAGAAAAAACTTTCAGTGTACTTCTTTTGTAAGGGTACTCAGTATAACAGTGATTGAAGTGGTACCATCATTTAGATAACATTCTTGCAGTATTTAGCAGTACTTTGTCTTTGCATGTAAAACTCTGACTCGTCTCTTTGTGTCGCAGGATCGAACCAGACGAGTTTCCTGAGCGCGCTCAGAGACAGTCCAGCCAGATATCCTTTCACAGTTTACAGGGTCCACTCCTTCAGACTCCTCATGTTAATTCACGCACATTAATTATCCACGTTTTCCTCTGACGTCCACATACTTTCTGCTGCTGATCTGTAACCAGGTTGAGTTTAAAGTACTATTACACTGATCAGTCAGCTGAGAAGCTGCAACAAAACTGTGACTGTCACTTGTTGAACTGTATTTTGATCAGTACGTCCACAGAAACTACATTTAGTAAAAGTCAGAAAATCTAATCAGGCTCTAATTAACCCACACACAGTCTGTGGGGTAATATCCTGTGTGTGTGTGTGTGTGTGTGTGTGTGTGTGTGTGTGTTCCTGATCGACTGACTCCGTCATCAGCTGCGGGTCAATATGTCCCATGATGCATTGCCAAGGTCAAACCCTGGCCCCCCAGCTTCTTTATGCAGCTCAGTTTCTACTGAGTTCTGTTTAATTCAGTGTCTCCGAGCTCGATAAAACTGCAACAACATGTTTTCACTGTTTACATTTTAATTAAATTAGCTTCATAATTATTTTACCTCATGGTCGTCGAAAAAAGGGAAGTTTGTCTCTACAATTCTCTAAATATCTAAACTTTTAATTAAAATTACATCTTTAAATGATATTGACATGATGATCGACATTGTAATTTTCCACTGTGGTGGTGAAGCAGATTTAATCATAAAATCCAAAACTGATTACAGAGGGATTCACAAATACCCAGTTTTTAAAGCCTGTTGTATCATATTTTAAACATATTTTCATCACTGTTTTACTATTATAAAACTTCATATTATATTATTGTATTATATAGTTGTAACAGCTTTATGTTATATCGCTTTGGATATGAGCTTCTTCCAAATGACTAAATGTACTTTACTGATTAATCTGCAGATTAATTTGCCAGTTATCGTTCAGTGTATGAAGTGAATAAGAACGACGTCCTTAAACTGCTTGTTCAGTTCGGCCAACAGAGAAAACAAAGTTTCATTTCCTGTCAGTACAACAGGAAAAGCAGCAAATCCACATGTGACACACTGGAACCAGCAAAAAACATTCATTGTGTTTCCATCAGCCAGTAGATTGATCAGCCAATGGATCAATCAATCAATCAGCTCTGATCTCATTTCAAGGAGAAAACAGACTTTATGCTCACTGTCCACAGACTGTTGATCCACAAACTCTGACCCTTTAAACCAAATCTGAAGTTTGTCTTGACTCCGTTCTGCACCGTCCTGGAGGTAGTCGTGTGTTTCTTCTCCGTCTGGTCCATCGTCGGCCTGTCGGGGTTCCACACCTACCTGATCAGCTCCAACCAGACCACCAACGAGGACGTGAGTATACCAGGATCCACATTATGGTCCAGGGACCAGCAGGAGGACTCAGAGAGGTCCTCAGGAGTTGGTCTCAGTCCTGCGGCAGATTCTCTTCGACAGATAAAGCAGTTGTTCTGTGGCTGTTTGGACCTAAACTTCATATTTGAAACAAATTTATTTTGTACTGATTCTAATTATCAGGAGCAACATTCTTTTCTCTGTTTCTGTTCTTGGTTCTGGTTCAGATCAAAGGGTCCTGGTCCACAAAGCGAGGGAAGGAAAACTACAACCCCTACAGCTACGGAGACATCCTGACCAACTGCTGCGCTGCTCTGTGTGGACCGCTGCCGCCCAGGTCAGTACCACTGATAACGCTGAACAGAACCAGGACTAGACTCAGAACCTAGACAACAGTCAGGACTAAACCCAGGACTAGAACTGGACTGATCTCAATAATAAAACTGGACAAAAGTCAAGGCTAAACTCAGGACTAAAACTGAAGTAAACTCAGATGTAACGTTGGGACTTAATTCTGGATTATCGAGACTAAACCAGCAGTAAACCAAAACTAACCACTGTCAAGGCTGAACTTGGGATTAAACAGGGACTAAACTAAGGCTAAATTCAGGACTAAATTAGGCTTCGATGCTGTAATAAATTACTAAATTCAGCAATGCTGAGAATAAATCTGGATAAGACTCAGGATATTCTGGACTAAACTGGGACTAAGTTCAGGATTAAACCAGTACTAATCCAGGTCTAACAACGCAGCAAATACGGCTGATTAGCATCCGAGCTAACGTGTTTAGAAAAGTGTTTCTGTTACTTTGGAGGAGTGTAGGAATGTTCACATTATTTTGTCCACCAAACATCTGTTTGATGGAGCCTGACAGGAAACCAGTGACAATGGAGAGATTTTCAAAATAAGAGCATAATTGATGGTGCAACGGTTGTTTTTCCAGACTGAGACGGATCCATCACAGTCAGTATGTTGGTGACGTCCCGACAGGTTCTGATCCGTCTGTAAACGCATTTTTAAGTTTTAGGAACAGAAAAGTGTGAAGATCATTAGAGCTGCTTGCGTCTTACATTATTACGTAATATTATAGTTTGTCCTCGCTCTGTGTCTCCCAGTTTGATCGACAGGAGAGGTCTGATCCAGTCCGACACACCGCAAACCGTGACCCAGTCTAACGGGACCAGCACCAGCAGCTACACCCCAACTCAGCTCCACAGTCAGATGGTAGGTGGAGGATGTGATCACCATCAGAGCAGGAAAGTCAGCCTGAGACACAGGTTCTTTCCAGAACATCCAGAAAGTCCAGTGTCCACTGAGCCAGCGCCTCGGTTAGATCCTCTAACTAACCTTTAAGGTAAATGCTGCTCTTCTCTTCCTGTCTCAGTGCGACCAGAACCAGTGTCTCCAGAGCACCAAGTTCGTGCTCCAGGCAGCAGCCACCCCTCTGCTCCACAGCGACCCCGTGGTTCTGGCCCCTCTGCCGGGGAAGACCACCAGCCTGGGCGGTCCCTGCGCCTACCTGGCTCCCACCCAGCAGTCTCTGCCGTCCTGCGGAG
>OMLM01013033.1:14855-33505 GCA_900302695.1 Helostoma temminkii
GTCACATTTTGATTCAGATCATCAAACAAATTTTAATATTACACAAAGATAACCAGAGTAAATACAAGACATGTCATTTATAAAGGGGAAAAAGCCGTCCAAATCTGCCTCACCCTAAATAAAAAAGTAATTGCCCTCTAAACCTAATAACTGGTTGTGCCACTGCAATCAAGCATTTGCGATAACTGCCAATGAGTTTGTTGTGTAGGAATTTTGGCCCACTCTTCCTTGCAGAATTGTTTTAAATCAGCCACACTGGGTCATAAAAGGCCTGTTTAAGGTCATGTAACAGCATCTCAGTCAGAGATGATTTTACCATTTAGAGGTCGACCCTCTGGTGTGTTGTATTGTATTGTATTGTATTGCATTGTAGCTTGAGGCCAAAGCAGCCCCGGACCATCACTACTTTGGTTTGACTGACTGTTCTTTTTATGAAATGCTTTGTTTGTTAGGGACACCATCTTCCAAAAAGGTAGATGTATTATCAGTTCACAGAGTATTTGCTCATCAGTCTTGGGGATAATCAAGATGTTTTTTGACGAGACTTTGTGTTCTTCTTTGTCAGCAGTGGCCTTCGCCTTGAAGCTCTCCCATTGATGACATCTTTGTCATCAATGGGAGAAATTTTTGTCTTTTTCTTATTGTTGAATCATGAACACTGACCTTAACTGAGGAAAGTGAGCTCTGCAGTTCTTAAGCTGTTGTTCTGGGTTCTTTTATGACTTCCTGGATGAGTTGTCATTGTGCTGTTGTAGTAATTTTGGTAGCTTGACCACTCCAGGGAAGGTTCACCGCTAACTTGCAAGTGTTCTTCATTTGTGGATAATAGCTATCACTGTGGTTCACTGGAGTCTGTTCTTAAATTTGTTTAGATTGCGGCATTATGTGTTGCTTTTTGAGATATTTTATTTGTCTGCTTTGTCAAACAGCTTCTATTTAAGTGATTTCTTGATTCAACAGGTCTGGCAGTAATCAGGCCTTGGTGTGGCAAGTGAAATTGAACTCAGGTTTCTAAAAAAATGTTTCTTTAATAAATGAAATCATCATTTAAAAACATTTTTATCAGTTATCTTTGTGTAATATTAAAATTTGTTTGATGATCTGAATCATTTAGGTGTGCCAAATATGCAAAAACATAAAAAATCAGGAAGGTGACAAATACTTACAGAGTTGACTAAAAAAGGTCTCAGGACTAACTGACTGACTAACTTTTAAATAAAATTAATTTTTTAATTCAACTAAAATATAAAGCTAAATATTTGTTGCTGCTTCCCATTACTGTGAATAATGAGATTGTAATTATGATGATATGTTTTTATACAGTTGTTTCAGTTGAGTTTACACTAAAACTAAACCAAACTAGCTGAGTTCACAGGAATCATTTTCATACTCTAATATTAACATGAGTTCATGAAAATATCCATGCTCACCTTTATATGATTGATGAAACCATAAACCCAAACATATTTTCTGACTGTATGAAATGTAAATGCTCCCAATGCCACTATGAGCATTGCTATATCAAGAGTACAGTGCAGAACATCCTAAGGCAAGACAAGTTGTAATGTGTTAAGATGTTCAGGACAAACACTGCTGTGAACCAAACACTGCTAAGATGCAGGTGTGATAAAGATGTAGTCTTGAAATGACAGACCTTAATTATTTTAGCAAACAAAAGCATGATACTATGTCCATATTTAAGAAGAATATTAATATAATATTCCAAAGAAACAATGTAGTTATGAAGAACAGAGAACAACCAGATCAGAAACACAGATGGTAATAGTGATAAATATGAAGAAATAATGACAATAAACATATATTAGCTTTCAATGAACAGCTTTGCCAACATTAATGAGAGGCATGTGTTCGATTCATTAATATTTACAGCTGTAGCATTTTCTCACAAATGACTCAGAAAATGATCTTGTCAAAAAATTTTCTGGATATTTTATGGTTATTTCCTGAGATGTTCTCCTATAAACCATAAAAGACTTCACTGGAAAAGTGAAAGTCCTTGAGTGTGTCAGTCTCTCACCTATGAAGTCATTGGAGCGCCCGAGGTCATAGTCCCACACTGTCACCTCCAGCGTCTTGTTGGCCAGCTCTGACAGTGAGATGTCATAGAAAAATTCCTGCAGTGACAGTCACACAAATGCAAACATACAGATTTATAAATGAATATATGTCTGTGAGGTGCAGCTATAAAAACAAACTGCTGGTTCAGGATTGAGCAGCGACAGTGAAAGCTAAATACTGAAGTCAGTCATGTTTGCTTTATTAGTCTGTTTTGTTTCAGGAAACTGTGTTTCCTATAATTTAACCCTAAATAATAAACATTATCCAAAATACATGTTTGCAACCACATTGGGAAATTGCAAATAAATTGATACTTACATTACTTTTCTTTATTTTGGTCCCTGTTTTCTCCTTCCTACTGTTTCTGATCACACACATACATACCTGAACACTCCCCTCCTGCTTTGCTCTCTAACTACCTGCCTCACATACACACCTGCCCTTCCCTCACTTCATTTTCCCTCCTTTTGCCACCAACCATGCCCTTGCCCACCTGCTGCTGCTTTACTAGTTTACATGCTTTCCTTTTGTAAGCAGTTAGGAACAGTTACCATACATTACACACAGAGTGATATATTTCAAGTGTTTATTTCATTTAATTTTGATTTTTTTTTTTTACAACTAACGAAAACTCAGATTTCAGTATATCAGAAAATTACATATAAAATACACTCTAATCAGCTAATAAACTCCAAAGACCTGTAAAGGTCTCCTGAGCCTTTAAATGGTCTGTCAGTCTGGTTCAGTAGGCTACACAATCATAGGGACAGTCATGCTGACCTGACAGTTTAGAAGACTCTGACACCCTCCACAAAGAGGACAAGCCCCAAAAGGTCATTGGTGAAGCAGCTGACTGTTCACAGAGTGCTGTGTCCAGGCATATATTAATGGAAAGTTGAGTGGAAGGGGAAAGTGTGGTGGAAAAAGGTTCGCAAGCAACAGGCTAACTGCAGCCTTGAAAAGATGTGAAGCAAAGCCAATTCAAGAATTTGGGAGAGATTCACAAGGAGTGGACTGCGGCTGGAGTCAATGTTTCAACCACACACAGACGTATCCGGGATATGGGCTACATGTGTCACATTCTTTGTGTCAAGCCACTCCTTAACCAGAGACAACATAAGAAGCGTCTCACTTGGGCTGAGGAGAAAAAGAACTGAACTGTTGCTCAGTGCTCTTTTCAGATTAAAGTACATTTTGCATTTCACTTGGAAATCAAGGTCCCAAAGTCTGGAGGAAGAGTAGAGATGCATAGAATCAAGGTTCAGGTTCCACACTCAGTGATGATGTGGGGAGCCATGTCATCTGCTGGTGTTGGTCCACTGTGTTTTATCAAATTCAAAGTACTAATACCTGGTTTAATGACCATGGTATCACTGTGCTTGATTGGCCAGAAAATTCAACTGACCTAATCTCCATAGAGAATCTATGGGGTACTGGGGTCAGGTGGGGTATAAGATACAGAATTTCCATTAGCTAAGCCATAATAATCAAAATTAAAATAAGTAAACACTTGAAATATATCTATATGTAATGTATTTATATAATATATGAGCTTCACTTTTTGAATTGAATTACTGAAATTAATTTTCAATGTTTTTCAATTTTCTAATCTTTTTAAGTTGCCCCTGTAATTTTGTGAGTCAGCTACATCAAAAGTGTACTCTACTGTAAACGGACAGAAAACATGTACACAACAAATAGGCTAGTATGTGAATTAGTAAATAATGAAATTCACTGAACTTCTTTGCATAATCCAATCAATTAATATTGCATTGAATTGCACTGTGTTGAATCTGAACAGATTCACACACAGGTGTGTGTGTCACATCGTATCACAATGGAAGCCCTGCACATGTATTTTTCCCGAGTTATGAATCCTATCGGCCTCACACCAGGACCTTAATATAGTCCTGACTATTCTTGACTTAGTGTCAGATCTTTGTCACCAGCCTGCCCTGCTACACTCCAGCTTCTGCCAGGTATCAGCTCTTCCTCCTGCCATGCTTTGGCTCATCTTATCTTTGCTCATGCTCATAGTCATGCCAGAAGAATTTGTTGCTAGAAGCTACCTACATAGGACCTGCTTTATTGTGCTCAAGTTAGCATTTAGTGCATGTCAATGTACACTCATCTCTTAGAGTATGCTATTTTAACACATGCATTTACTTTCTTTATGATATCATCATATTTTGAGATAGTTTCCTCTCCATTCAGAGTGCTTTTCTCTTTCTGTTCCACTGCCTGTTGTTTGTGCTTTTGTGGCCTAAAATCAACCATTGATCTCTGAAGATAAACTTTGGTCTCTAATGTGTGCTTTGTCCTTCTGTCATCTATCCCAACCACCCCCTTGACTTTCTTGCTGCTAATAAACATGATGCTTCATTTAAGAAATGCATTGCATGGAAGCATAATCAGCCCAGTGAGTTCCATACCAAAACATAATCACAGTTGTAGTTTAGTTGAAACTAAACATCATTGTTGGGAAACAGAATTGCCTGTAGAGACAAATCACATCACAGAATTTGAGCTGAACAGACCTGATGATCGGATTGATGAGCAGATGAGTGAGCCAGTTTGAACCAAACATGGGGTGAACGATATCATAATGGCAAAGCTCCAGAATAATGGAATTAGCTCATTGTGTGGAACAGATGGACTAGTGTGTTTCATGATATTGAGTAGTTCAGACTATTTGATACGTCTGACCTTCAAACTTAATGTCTGGATGCTCTTGCAGACATCAGTAACTCATGATGATTACACCTAAACACTGGCAGAAACACATATTTAAGCTTTGACACCAGCCTCCGGCATTGACAGCTGAGATGACTGGTCTCACTTTGCTGAAAGTCAGCTCAAATTAATTTAAATAAAATTAATGCATATTCTAAATGTAAATGAGTTCCTTCTCTCATTAAAAAATATCAAATTGATTGAAGTGCCATAATAGCAAGACAGAATCTTTGCACTGTCCAGCTTTTCTTTGATCCAGTGTTGCTCCATGCAAATCTTGTAAGTACAAACAAGCTAGTTATCAGCTACCATTGTGTAAAGGTGGTAAAACACTCAACTTACTCATTATTTCAGTTCTATATAATGTTCCGAACCTAAAACCTCTCTTCGGGGTAAGGTAGATAAAACATGTAGTGAGGCAGAAATAATCCTTTAAGAACATGTTTGACTTTTTATTATACTTTGTGCTAAATGTATGTACAATCGTGAACTGGCTTTTGTCACGTCTCGTTATGGTGAACAAATTGTGAATTGCTTAAATACTTAATGAGATGGTGCGAATATCTTGTACAGTCTTATGGCAGTGGGCAGAAAAGACCACCTGAATCGTTCTGTCTTGCTTTCTGCAGCTGAATGAGCTTCCCAATCTGCCACAGTACATCATAATTCATCATTTGGTGCTGAAAACATTAGGACTGAAAGCAGGGGAATTGCAGGGTAGTTGTGACAACTTTAAAAATGTAACTATTGGTTTCCACCGAGAGGACGACAGGCATTTAGAAAAACTGGATGAAGCAATGCAAATTGGGCACAGAGCAATGATACGATCTGCAAGCTGCAGGGAGAAGCACATGAGGATGAATTTCAAAAAAACAATAAATTTAAAAGTGAAGAGAGTGAGAATGAGCTCATTAACGTCATCCCTCTGAGAGCAGAGATGATGTGAAACTCGGGCCTCTGCTCTGACGGCCTGAGGGCCACAGCTGGTCTTACCTCGTTGAATTCAGGGTTGAGGGTTTTTTTCATCACTGATGTTTTGTGCTTGGATTTCTTCTGTATGTCAGGCTTCAGGTATCTGGTAGGACAGAAAGGGAAAAAATTCATTTTAGTTTAAAATCCTCTGGTTAGAGATTGAGAGCTTTAGCTCATTTTTGTCTGTTTGTATTTTTTATTATCTGCTGATATTTTATAGGTGAAATAATTAAGCTTGGTGATGATAAATGTACTCAGATTTTAATACTTCCAACATTTATACATTTGCTTTTATTGGTACTTTTAAGTCTTTGTGCAATGACTGGAAAGATTATGATGTTTAGCACAAACATCCACTTGTACTCACAGATGTACAGATAAAAATAGAAATCTGGACAAACATGCATGTAAACTGCGACATAGTGGTTGCTTGCTGAATCTAAAGCTCTTATCTCTAACACTAACACAGTGATGGTTCCACTCTTTAACCATCACCATCATTTAGCTGTTACTTTAATAAGAATAATTTAAGAGGACCTCATGTATCACCATGGGCCTAATTAGAAAACCACTGAATGTAACAATCTGAAATGACACGAGAGAGCTTTATCATGGTTGGGGTGTGCAAACTATTTTCTTACTGTAGGATTATTTTCATACTGCAGTATGGTGAATTTGTGTATCATGTATCATGTGTATCATCATTAATGAAGCCGTAATTAATAATTTATCATAATGAGTCTGTGCTGTACACACACAGTCAGCTAAGTGATTCACACTTGGCAGAGAGCAGTGTGGGTGTCAGGCTGTCTCAGAGCCACTTCACCAAACAGAGCTGTACTGTAATTGGTTCTGACCAGTTATTTTAACAGCTGACACAAGGAAATAATAAAGACGAGGTGGAGCCAGGACAAACACATTTAGTTGTTTCCTGTTCATAACAGTCACCCCTCTGCAAACTGCATAATAGGAACTGAAGACGGGTGTGGCCCCATACCATTTCGGGGCACTGACACCACACTGGTATCTATGTGGTTTCTTTGTGTGAGTGACTAGAAAGCTGTGCAGGATATTAAAAAGCCCAGAGCTGCTGGCTGGAATATTGGACCTGTTAATTTTCTCATTTCCTCTGAATTGACTTCAGTGTGACTCTGGTTGTCCCACACCTGAGGCTGCTGATTAAAGCTCAACACTGGTTTTATTTAAAGACAGGCTAAGTATGAATGAAAAATTCATATTTGTCATTAAGTTTCTCACCTGTTTTAAGTGCATTATCAATTTCCACATGAAAAAAACTTGTACAGAAACACTAGAAACAACCAAAAACTAACTGAAGCATCAGTAAAATGATTGTATTTTATTCTTGGCTGAGGTGGACTGGTGTATCAATTAAAGCAACATGTGACAAAGTGCAGTGGAAATTAATAAATTATATAATGTCACTTAGTCAGATGTTCTTCAGGTGAAAACAATAGAGCTACACTGAGCAGTGAGGAAACTATAACCTTCCTCGTATACACCAAAAAAAAAACAAAAAAACAAAAAATACAATTGCAAGAAAAAGTAAGTGAACTATTTGCAGTTGGCCATGAAATGTGGTCTGATCCACAGCAAAGTCACACATATCAAGCTGATAAAACAGACATGAACTTTTATGTCTTTATTATTTATTATTTAAAGTTCAGGAGGAAATTTGAACCATTCTTGATCACAGAACTGCTTCAGTTCAAATATATTCTCAGGATGTCTGGTATATTCTCAGGACCTCTATAGAGGTCATTCTACAGCATCCCCATAGGGTTGAGTTGTGGACTCAGGCTGACGCACTCCAGAAGGCAACTTTTTTTAAAATGTAAATGCACTTACTTTTCCTTTAACTCTATGATATATTCCCATATTTTGAAATTATTTCTTATTGAATTTGTTTTAACTTTGGGTATCACTCTACAGCCTGATAATAACACATTGATAATGAGGTAATATTTTGAAAAAATTGCATGGTAATGGGTGAGGAACATAATGGTGAAAGCATGGGAGTTATAATTGGTAATAATTATTTCAATAATACAAATAATAAAGTGTTTCAGCTAGTATTAACCAGGTAATAGCCTTTTACAACCTCTAGCTGAAATTAAATAAACCAGTTAATATTGTTATTCTTGTTGTTTATTGTAAATTCCAAAACACAATTTCATGGCTATTTCACAGAAACTACTATGTGTGTTTCCACATAATTACTGAGAAAATGTTTGATGTGACTAATATAGACAAATAAATAAGTATAATTATTAGTATAATAATTATATATACAAAACAGAATTCATGACTGAATAGTCTTGTAACAGTTATTATTCATGCATTTCTTAATCATTTAGTTTATAAATGTTGTTTTTTTAATTTAGAAAAAGATATTTAATCTATCTTATAAAATTCACATGGCCATACTTTCTCCTTTCACTGCAGGTTTAAAACTAGTACACCAAAATGGACAGATGTCTCTTTGGGAATACAAAATAATGATAAAATGCCAGACACACACAGATCAGAGATGAACAGGTGGACAACACAGACTGGACCTTGTCTGGTTTTTAAAAGGAATATTGACCTGTTTTAAACTCATATACGTATATAGGCAGAGTGCGAGCTGTGACATGTTGATAGACTGGACGCTGCAGTCAATTTAAAATGAGCAAATCTGAGCTCATTTGACCCCTCAGCTGTCAGTCTTCTTGTTCTGGCTCAGACACAGTTTACATTCTGACTGCGTGTGACAGAATCCGCCTCTTCAAAGCGTGTGTGTCTCAAGTACCACAGGAAATTAAACCAAAGAGAAGCCTTAAATCCTGCTCTATGGCCTCCGCTGCTTCATTCTGACAGGCATGGACCAAGGAGACACTGCTCACACTATTTCCTTTAATCTCTTCAGCTGGGAAACAGATGGTGTTTTTTAACAACAATTGCATCATTGATTAGTGAAGTTAAGATGGAAATCTCCAGATTCCAATTGTCTCATTAATGCTGAAGTCCAGTATTCAGTCAGCACCCTCAGGGACTTAATTTATGTTTCAAGGGAAAAAGTGAAATAGACCTGCAGACAAAGATTGTAGATTGTTGTCAAGATGGTGAACCGTTAAACTTGGCCAGAAGTGGTTCACTTTTCCAGAACTCAGTTACTTTGGACAGCTTCAAGGATTTATTAACTTAACCAAATATCTTAAAGTTTCTTAACGACTTGTTTATTAGTCAGCGAACTTATTGGCAACCATAACTGTCATTTTTTTTATATTAAAAAAATATTTTATGTTTTTCATTTTCCATTTTAACAATCTGAATCTATGTTTTCATTATTTTTGGTTGCTGGCTACACAACACAAACACGTGTGTCAGGATAACTGTGATGGCATTACGGGAATACACTGGGTCATAAAGAAAGAACAAAATCATCAAATTATACATAATGATTTTTATGGTTTATCAGTGGCGTTTTCTCCTAGAGGCCAAGGAAAGCCAGGCCCCCCTTTTTCCAAACTGTACCGTAGTTGTCATTTTAATAAAAACAATCCCTGGATAAGTTTCGATTATTCCCTGGTTGTCATGTCTTCCCCATTTTTTTTAACTGAGTACATTAGAATGAGTGAAACAGCGCCTCCCCTCCCTAAATGTTCAGTTGAATGTGTGGTGAAACACGGTACTGCACTCCTATCACTAATATCGTGTTCCAGAGGAGGTCAGGTAATACAGTAGGTAGTAGGAAGTTGGCCTCCGTGGCTGAAAAAGATCTTAAAGATTAACCAATCAGATTAGGTTATCGCCATTCCACTGCTAAACTGTGATTGGTCAGGAGGATGCCAAGGGAAGGCACTCGCCCTTTGGCTTCCATACCAATCAGATCACGGCGGTAATTTTGGAAATGTCAAGTGTTATGGAGGTTGGTAAGCTAAACTGACTTTACAGCAACAACAACATTTAATTTACTGTAGAATTAAAGGTCAACACCAAAAGTAGAGCTGCATATTGAGAAGAAAAAAGAGGCATTCTGTTTTTTAACAAGGAAACATAACGTCTATTCAGAGTGGCTAGCTGGTAGCGTTAACTTTCAGCTAAAATAATAACACATATCTACTGACTTTGTTGTTGTGGAGGAACCAAAGGCCAATGGTAATAATTCTACCACTTTTTGGTCCCCTTTCCAACTATGACAGAGAGGGGAATGGTCTTCCTCTTCTAAAAGGGTGAGTTAAATGCACACAGTCTTCTTTCTCTGCGGCTTTCCTATAACTGAACTGTCCATATAGCTGTGTGTGTAATATCTGATGTGCTAATATTGTTTGTACCTTGCTTGGAAGGAATTAACTGCATGTTTTATTCAGCTTAAATTGTTGTTTTATTGTTGTTTTCACACAGAAGATTGTTCATAGCCAGGACTGGGTTGTCTTTTTTGTATAATTATAAGTACGTATATGTGTATGTCAAGTGTACACAACAAAGTTTGCCATGTGTTTGATACATGTACCCTAAACATCTCCTGATGGAATTTGCTAATATTTGAAAGACCGGTTCTTTTCCTCATTATTGAATCTGTAGTGTTTGACTATAGTGTGGCTATAATGATGTTCTTAAATAAAATTTTCAGTGCATGACTTTTGCTTTTATTGAGTATTTTTCAGTGTGTGGATTAGAACTTTCACTTATGAAATGCATTGGAATACTTCCTCTATACTTCTACACACACATTCAACTTCCAAATTGTCCTTGGAAAAAGATGGAGCAAGAGGCCTGTAGGGCCTGTTGAGTGTTGTTGGCTCCATGTGGACTGTACTTAGACAATGACTGAAGTCCATGACAGTCCAGTTATACAGTACAATAACTCAGATTGTAAAAGACATACTATATCTTACCACCCACTACTTTCCCTTAGTTTACAGTTTAGCTGTTGTAGGACTGAATTTTCATGGAGGATGCTAGAGTTCTTACATTTTCACATAGGGGTCAGAGAATCCGTTGACGTCCATGGCTGCCAAGTGGGCGCAACGCTTCACTCCAACACAGAGGCCCCCACTTCGACGGCCTTCACTTCCCTCTATTTCTCTATCCTCCAAGCTGACCGGAGGCAGAAACTGCAGGGAGAGAAGAAGACGACCTCTCTCCTCCAGACTGTGAAGCTGCTCGTTCTCCCACTGCACATGGAAACAAATTAAATCAGATTAGTTTCATCCAATTATTTTGTTTATTGATTTTAGTCAGACTGGCTGTGTTTGGGATTAGACTGCTAATTAATTATAGTTGGATTTGTAAAATTATTTGAATAGTGATTATTTTGGTTAATTTAGTTTTGTTGTTGGATTAATCCCATATTATATCAAGTACTTATATTGTGGTACTGCTAGTTTTGCTTGTCATAAATAACTTTGCCTCTTTCCGATAGGAAAACCAAGGCTTCACAGAGCCAGTTGTGTTACCTGTTATCCAGGATGGGTAACCCCAAGACAGCCAAAAGAGAGTAAAACTAGTTAGTCTATGTGGTACAGGCCCTTGGATAGCATTTCTTCAGAATAGTGAGTAATCCCGCTTTTTGTTTAGGCTAGCCTACTGCAGTTTGATGGACACTTAATCTGATCCTCTCAATAGTCCAGCTGTTATCTGTACTGTTCTTGGATTAAAATAGGTGCTTCCTTAATGTTTATCACAGTTACACTCATGAACACATTGTTAACCTTGATGAATGCTGTTTCAGGTTTCTTGGGGAGTCTTCCTTAATTGAATTGTTACTCTATGTCAACCATCTTCTCTGCTCGTGGTACTGTTGCTGCTAGAGGTTGTCTTAATATAACGCACTCCAGTACTACCATATAGAATACTAACATATACAGCTTATAGTATACAGTTTCACACATTTAAGGTGAAAAGCTAATGAAACAGGGCAACATCTAAATCTAACACATTTTGCCGAGGTTTTGAGAGATGAGTATTACAAACAGGAAATATAAAGGTTGAAAGTATAATCTACTCGCAGACTGGACTGATCAGAGAAAAGCTGGCTACCACTATCTGGAAAGTGCATCTGTGGAGAGGGTATAAATAATACATAATAATTTTACCTCTACATGTAGATTTGTATTTGCAGGGTTGCCAGCTTGATTCCCAGAGTTCAGAATTCAGTGAACTGAAAATAGGTGTGATATAAGTAATAAGTGTGATTTCCTGCTTAGAGACAAAGAAAACACAATTGAATAGTTTTCCTCTGGGTGAAAGTGTCAGCAGTGACTGGATAATGAAGGTATTAGGTCTGATTTTAGCTCCATCTGGAAGTAGAGCAGTGGTTTTGTGGGACTCCCACAAACCACTGCTTCACCTATAATCCTATTCTCTACTGATGGAAATGCTCAGAAAGAGGAGATCATGTGAGCAAACAGATTACATTACATTAGAAACATTACCTGCTTCACTACTGATGATGTTCATTATAACTCATCTCACCACACATCTTTAATTTGATATTTTGGGTCGTGACACAGCAACGGGTGATGAGATCAATAGTTCCATCCTTCATCTGTGTCTCGCCCACTCTCTGTCTTTCACCCCTTTTTTCTGCAGTGAGGTTTCCTGTCTCCATTAGACTTCTGCAGCTCGCTCCATCACTACACCACAAACTGTCAGAGCTCTCACTTTACCACCTGCATCTCTCACTTTGCTCCTCCTTTCTCTTTCTATTTGTCTTAAAAAAGAAAAAAAAGTTGTTTTGATCTGTTTTGAACTTAAGTTTTAGTTTTTGGTAAGTGCTTCCTACTAATTCGGTTCAGCACCAGAGAGCCTGCAGCCCACTATCCTTCACAACAAAGCTGCAGCTAAAAACAGAAAAAGGTCAGAAAATAAACAGATCGATGGCTTTTAGTGGGAGTCAGCACAGCTTGGCCGGAATTCTTCCCACCCACCTCCAATTGGTGGGAGAGGAACTTTGTAGATGAACCCTGGTGAATAAGATAAGCTCAGCAGCATTTACAAATAAGGTCTCTCTAGCTGAAATTAAATAAACCAGTCTAACTTTGGATATCTGCTCCAAACCACACTTCAATAAACATATTCCCCTGCTGGAGGAAATGTCAACAAACTTGCAGGTTAATGTTCTAGGTAAGGGGCTGATGGACAGCCGCAGCATGTTACTCCATCAGTGTGACACCTCCGTCCCCGTGTTTTACGCGGACGTTTGAGGCTCAGCCTTTTAGACTTTCACTTCAGAGTTCATCCAGATGTCTGGTGTAACTGAGAGCTGACCTCGCAGGAAGTCTGAAATCTGTACGCTCCTCAAAGATTTTGCAGGAGACAGTGTCAGTTTTTGTTCAGTGTCCCCTGACAGCGAGCACAGTGGACAAAAGCCCTCTATCGACACTCTGCCAAAACAAGAAAGATGGCCAAAAAAGCTATTTATGACCGTGCATTGTGACAGAGTGTAAGCAAGGTGATGAGGGCTGCAGTCATTAATGGTGATTCATCTTTCAGTTCAGATTAAGTATACCATCACAAAAGACAGAAAAAATACAAATCCTAAGAAACTAGAAAAATAATATGTGATTATTGAATAATATGCTTAATTATCACAATTTCCTTTTTTTTTTGATGATCATTTCATAATGAGATATCTAAAGTTATATTATTGAGAAGAAGCACATATTTTGTCAGGCAATCATGTGCTAGCTATGATTTCATCCATGCACAAAAACACGAATAAAGCAAAATTAGAAATGGATGCTTTAATCTGATCTTTGATTAAAGCAAGCAGCACATTATCAATAACAAACAGCACATTAAGAGCTGCTTTACAAAGTAACATCAGATAATAAAGGTGATTATTATTATTCATCATATGATGAAAGCACACATGCTTTCCAAAGCCTTATACTATACAATAGCTTCTTTTTTAGCTAAACTCTGGTGTGCTACTTATTTTATTCTGTTGCATTTTTTCTTTTTTCTTTTATTAGTTTTATTCCATTTTAATTCACTTTTTCTCCTTGGTTCTTGTATTTTTGTTGTTACAACTACATTTCGTGCAATCCTTTATCGACAATGACAATAGCAATGAACCTTTAACTTTGCTATACCTCATTCATTTTTTGCTGTGACGAGGTTGTAATTATGAAATTCTCATGAAAAGAATTACTACAGTAGATCTCATGTTGCACCATGTGTCCTTGAGATAGAACACATCACATATCTGAACTGGCCAGGCCTTTGAGTGTCATGTTTGATTCCATGTTAGAAATATGGTCAAAGGAATTGTCAAAAAAATTAAGAGAAGAGATCATTACCCTTTACAAACAGAGACAAAGGATACAAAAATATAGCAAAGGCAATGAATGTTCCTGAAGACACAAGACAATATTTCCATGCCAGGTCTCCAAGACATGTAACACTACTAACCCAAAAGAAAACTCATATTTAATATGCTCATATCTTATAAATAAGAGACAGACTTTTGCTTTTGTTGTTGTAGTGCTGTGGCGCTTTTCAGGCATATGGCTCAACGTCATGTATGGAGGTATAGAACATGCTGAAAGGAACGCCCTGCCTATAGTAAAGAATGGTGGTGACTCTGTGATGCTCCGGGGCTGATTTTCTTCCTCTGGCACTGGAAACCTGCAGCCTGCAGACAATAGGAATTTATTCAAGTACATCCTCAGAGAAAATGTTTTGCTGTCTGTAAGGAAGCTGAAGCTCATGTGTAATTGGACATTTCAGCAGGAAACCATCCAAAGCAAACCTCAAAGTTCACCAAGACTTGGTTGGAGAAAACGTAGTGGAAGTTTTGCAAGTGGCTGTCACAGTCACCTGACAGACGGCAGACAGAAAGGTTGTAACTTTTGCCCTCCAAAAAAATTTTGCAAGCGGGGTTGAATAATTTCACGTGCAACTCTGCAGTTAATACAACAATTTACATGCAGCCTAGGAAATACCGGAGCATCATTTTTGTTGTTGTTTTTGACTCATTCAGCAGTGCAAATGATAAATAATTTATATTCACAACACAGCAAACATTAAATGTTAATTAGACTACATTGCAATGCATAATAAATAAAGATGCTTTGGGACAGAGGCTGCTAATTAGACATACTTTGTGCTACTGGAGTTTGTTTAATTAGACTTTTTGTTAGGGTGGAAAACGTCCTTGAGGGGCACAAAGAGCAAACACATTACAAATTCTGTTTAGCTGTAGCTTCATCTTACAGATGTAATGTTCCTACTGAAAAACTGCATTACATATTCAAATCAAAGCAACCTTTTTATTTCTTTTATATCAGCAGAGAATGAGTGAAAATTTACCATAGAAAGAGCCATGTTCTAATCAGAGTTAGAGGGAGAGAAACACTGATTTGTGTACTACAGTTGGCTGCTCTCAGATCAGCCTGCAGACAAAGGAAAGAAAGGAAACAAAGGAAAGTGAGTCATTAAAGACAGCCTTCTTTTTCTTTCCAGACCCAGGTAAATTGACTGAAACCCCTGAGGGAATAAAACACTGCCAGCCACCTGTGTTAAAACACCTGTAAACCTGCTGTGGTGAAGGCAGCTAATGAGCTAAAAGCCAACCAGGCTAAAAAGAACAGAACAACAAGAAGCTTAGTGCTGCCTGCATCATACACAGTGCACACATTTAAACAAACCTTTCAAAGTGTGTGATTGTCACCAGTAATAAACCAAAAGACAAATAGGAAACTGCACATCATGGACATTCAGAAGCATTGCAGCACCTGACTGAAACCTACAGATTTTATACACTGCACATATTTTATTGGAATTTAATCCTTGTTCAAATTCTATGCTGCCTTTGTTTAGATCAATGTATTAAGACAACCAAGGTCAACAAACCTCAAATTAAGTTCTGAGACAAGACAAGTTTAAGTTGAAACCAACAAGTGTCAGATCAAGTTCAAACAGAGCTTTGGCAATACCAGCAAGACCCAAGTCAGGAGTAATGCATCCAATCATAACAAGTGCCAAGTAAAGAGTAATGAGTCTGTAGTTAAGACCAAAAAGTCCTTTCAAATAAGTCCAAGTTGTAACCAGTATTATTTAGAGGACTTCAGTTTAGCTGAGGTTTTGACTGTGCTGGAAAATAAAATGATGTAACTTTACTGACAGAAGGCTTTCCTGTTTAAGGAAAACGTGTCAGTACATGAGACTAAATGACTCGCCGAGTTCAGTGATTTATCTCCAGAGCATCAAAACAAGTCAAATATTTCTCACCAATTATAAAATCCCTCTCTGAAATATGTGAGTGAAAAATGATGCTGTACACTGAATGTATTTATAGGCCACAAATCATCCACTAGCCAGGAATAAACACACACTGGTCCATTAGCTGTCTCCGTGGACAGGCTGAGGTGTAGTTCGGTAAATGGAAGTGACAGACTAATAACCGAATACCCAGTTCTATCCTGAGGTTTGATGCGATGAACGTGGGGGGAATCATGTCACATCGTGATTTTTTTAACCTGTGGTTCAGAGACTCCCAGAGGTCTTTAAGAGGTTGATGAGTCATCCAGAAAAATGAGTAGTAGTTTCATCTCATGACGATTTAATTCACTGGAAATGATCTCTGTTAGCAAGTGTATAATAAGGACTAATTCAGATAATGGCTTTCACTCCATTCTGCCACTATTATCTGCCCACATGGAGCGGAGGAAGCCTGAACTGATGACAACAGAAGCTCCTTGTGAGGATCACGGGAATTAAAAATGAACATCTGAAAATAGATACAGACTCTGTGTGTATATTGTGCTCTCTATGCAGAGTTCACTTTGATCCAGAACAACCAAATCTGGTCTCTTTGAGTTCAGCATTTCAGAAAATATGTTCTCTTTGTTTCTTTTTGAGTGAGACATTAATCTCATGCATTAACCTAAAGTCAGGACAAGAGTAGCATGGTTAGCTTAGCACAACAACAGGAAACACAGCTGTGCAGAGGCACATTTGTACATGTCCATCAGCATGCAGCAAATACCACAACTAAAATTATTTTTTACAAATGAACTACAACATTTATATTGTATGTGTATGTTACATTATTAATTAAGTATGCGGGTGTTTAATACTATATTACAATATACTACATTGATATAATTTAAAGGCAGTTGTTGCATTAGCTTTACACAGTTGATGCACCGATTATGATAATCCATGACTGATTAAGTGTTCATCTGAGTAAGGGTGTGTGGGGAAAGAAACCGTTCTTGTGTCTGGTTGGTTTGGCTTGCAGTGTTCTGTAGCACCGACCAGAGTGACTGACAGACAGTGTGATACTCTGATAGACAGAAAAGACGGACCAGATTGTCCACATCTATCAGCCATCTGCTGTTGCGTATTCTTTTTTTTCTTCATGATTTCAAAGCAGCCTTGTACAGAGCAGCTCTGTCGTCCTCTTTTTAAGAACTTTTGAATGACAAAAATGTGTGTGTGTATATATATATGTAAAATGTAGTAGAAAGTGTGATTTAACACACGCAAACATTAAAAAATGCTCAACTCTAGTTAGTCTCTAGTCTCTGCTCAACTCAAAGTTGGCAGGTTTTGTACGATCACATTTCTAAACTTGTGCTTGCTGGTAGTGTCTGGCAACCTGTGCCACAGCTGTTGACACTGCACAAGTCCTGAGCTGAGTTTTTCTCCCCCAAACCCCACAAATAATTGCTTTTATTCTTGTGTAAGTTCATATTAAACAAACAAGTTAGTCGTGATATTTATTGGTGTATTATTGAACTTTAGACAGACAGCTCTGTACTTAATGAAAGCAAATAAGTGGATCCCACAGTAAAGTTCCTTCAATGTAAGTGAAGTACAGCTTCTACACCATGTGCCTGTGCATTGTTTATTGAGGAAGACATTTGACCAGGATGCACCATGGGAGGAAGAAAAGCTGACCGAGGCAGCGTGATGCTCTGGGAAATCTTGGGCCCAGGATTTGTGTGGATGCTTTTTTGATACGTACAACCAAACTGTACCTGAACATTGTTGCAGAAAAAAACACCAGTTTTTTAACAAAGACTTTCCCTGATGGCAGTGGCCTGTTTTAGCACAATAATGTACCGGGCCACAAAATTATTCAATAATGGTTTTAAGGTAACAAAGAGTCCAATATGTTGTTGCCTTGACCTTCAAATTCCCCAGATATCAGTCTAATCATGCATCTGATCTCATCTTTCTCGGTCAGATGTGAGATGTGTTGGTTACTTCCATGGAGACTTGCAGGACTTAAAGGATGTGCTGCTGAAGTTGTGCCAGACACGTTAGGACAAGGTCAAGGTCATGGCTCGACATGTTAAAGCTGTTTTTGCATTTTTAAAGGGGCGATATTAGTGAGTGGTTTTAAGGTTGTGGCTGATCAGTGTATGTGAGAACTTTTACTGCACAACACAGCTAGTGATGAGCAGATAAAAACACTGGACAAAAATCCTAATGTGGATATTGGCTAAAACATTTTCATAAACATTCAATATCAGATTTAATTTAGTCTTTGATCTAACATTATTCATGTGCACGTCTACAAAAGCGCTTCTAGCCATCATTTCTCTGTTAAGGAACTTTAGATGCACCTTACCTTTCAAACTGTTTTTGATGTAGTGAGGACCAGTTAACATGTCCTCCCAAGAAATGCAGAAATGTACTAAGATATGTCCTCATAAAGAACTTAATGCAATACATGTTTACACACAGACACAGAGATGTGTTTCCATTGCACTGCCATTTTACTATAAACACAACTGCTACTTGCTTGAGAATAATCTTAAGTCTTAATGTTAATGAATTACAATATTGAGTCTTGTCTTTTGTTCCCCCACAACAAAATTGATTGTGTAAATAAATGTCCTCACAAT
>OMLM01013033.1:47564-65742 GCA_900302695.1 Helostoma temminkii
TTATTAGTTCATAAAGTTTCTAACACAAAACGTGCAAAATATAATAAACTAGTAACTAATAGTCTAAAATAGTTTTCCTCAGATTTTTTGTGGAGTAAAAGTAAATTAACATGAAATGGAAGTAATCTAATAAAGTACCTGAAAATTTTACTAAAGTACAGTACTGTGCCCTGTTGTTGACCCACCCTGGTTCTGCTAGAGGTTTCTTCTGTTAAATGGAGTTTTTGCTCCATTGGATCTGTTGGGTTTTCTATATAATTTCTTTCAACTGTATTGTTATATTCAGTAAGGTCTTAACCTCTGTATTGCCTTAAAAATGACTTTTGCTTTGACTTGGTGCTATAAAAACAAACTGAACTGAACCTAAAGCTTTTGCTATCTCTCCAATGGATCTGTTTTGGTTTTTCAGAGTAACAATCGCTTCTTAACTGGCATTGCACCTTTTCAGACTTTATTTTATTGACAGATTAAAAACAACAGGTTCCAAATTCAAAACTAATACTTAAAATTAACTTTAGATCTCTGATCTACTTACTTGTAAATTAACTAATTAAGAAATAACACACAGAAACTGAGGAGCCAGCTGTCCAAAAAATGGGCCACCAAAATTGTGGGTCTATGAATAAAAATTGCTGCAGTTTCTGGAGGTTCATCCAGTATTTTGAAACCCCTAAATTAAACCTGACATCTTGATAGTTTAATTTAAGAGACTCCATAAAAAACCTGGCTGAAACCTAAGAACGTTGTCTTTCTCTCGCTCTCCCTGTCACACTACTCGGTAGAGTAATATTTAAAATTTCTATTCCTGCTGAAAAGCAGCTTTCTTGTTTCTTTCACCTTTAAGATAAGAGAGGACACAGGTACATTAAACTAAACAAGAAACAATAAAACAGCCTGTCTTTAAGGATTGATGTGCTGCATTAAACCACAGTGCTAAGGCATTTTAGGCTGATAAGTGTGAAAATATAGTGTGAAATATATTCAATATGGTTTCTTTTGTCTAATTTGTTTTATTTTGACAGTGAATTAGATATATATGTATATCATCCATCCATTCATCCATTTTCTGAAGGTGTGCTGGAGCCTATCCCAGCCGTGATACGGGCGAGAGGCAGGTACACTCTGGACAGGCTGCTGGGAAGCTGGAGTTTATAATATCATAATAAATTGAATTTAAACTGTTAAGACTGTTTTATTTCAGATCCATTGTAGTGGTGTGTAAAGGCAAAATTTTGTTTAGAAGTCAGATGTATTTTAAAAGTACCTAAAGTATAATTGGTAAATAATTAGTAAATTACTAGTATGAATGCATAATAGTAGATATGCAACCCAGCATCCTAAAAAAGGCGTTCCTATACAATTAAACTGCAATCACAAATATGTTTTTTTCACACTTAGGGCAGCACGGTGGTGCAGTGGTTAGCACTGTCGCCTCCCACTGTCTTTGGACTGTGGGAGGAAGCCGGAGTGCCCGGAGAGAACTCACGCAAACACTGGGTTTTGTGTGGGTTCTCTCCAGGCACTCCGAAAGAGTCTGGGATAGGCTCCAGCACACATGTGAACCCTACAGGGACTAAGCGGTATAGAAAATGGATGGATGGATGGATGGATGCTCACACTCAATTTAATAACAAAAGGTAAAGAGGTGAGTGCAGGCGGGTTGGAGTGGGTGGAGAAAAGTGTCAGGAGTGTTGTGTGACAGAAGATTGTCAGCGAGAATCAAAGGAAATGTGTACAAGGTAGTAGTGAGACCACCTATGCTGTATGGGTTAGAGACTCTAGCAGTGTGGAAAAGACAGGAGGCAGAGATGGAGGTTGCAGAGAAGATGTTGAGGTTCTCTTTAGGAGTGACGAGGATGGACAGGATTAAGAACAAGCACAGCAAAGTAGAAGAAGTTGTGTTCAGGCACTTACAGCACTGTGTTAGGTTCAGGGAAAGATTTTATAAAAATATAAAAAAATATAAAATAAAAAAAACACTATCTATCTCTAACCCTTACACACATACTTCTCATGGGTTTTTCAAGTCTGCGGCCCTCTCAGTCATGCACATTATACACTCACAAAATATGCTGCATGACAACATAATGACTAAACGTAATCACAATCTCATTTTAAATGTATAGGAACACAATTTTCAGGAGATATAGCTGTTGTATGCATCACATCTCCTATTCCTGACTATTTCCTTCTTTAGAGATCCTGAGTGTATCTCCTGATTCCTAAGTATGAGGACTAATGTAGACAGCAAGATGGATTATGTTTCCACATAGCCATAATATAAGGATGAAATGAAACTGAATCTCTTGACTTCATCAATAGACCACAAATCTTCATGAGAAATTGCTCCCAAATTTATTTCAACAACTTTGACATTTGCAGTGATTGCAGCCTCTTGGATGTCTTTTTCCCCTAGATATTTTTTCTTCACAGCATATTTAATAAGATTGAGGGAACAGTCAGACTGTGACCTTGCCTGGTGAGAGAGGCCAGATGCAAAACTTGAATATGTTTAACACCTTACTTCAAGCATAAATCCAACAGTGAAGCCAAATATGACTCGACAAGCAGAGCATTAGATGTCCCAAAAGTGCCATCATATAGATGAAAAGCAGGCAAAAAATAGGCATCAAATATATTTCGGTCAAAACCACAAGTTGAAATACATTGTTTTATTTCAAGAGAGGGAAGGAATCTAAGAGAACAGTCCCAGGTTATCAACACAACAATTTTGTTCTTAGTGATTAATGAACATTATAGTCTCACACAGGCTGCAGACTTGTGTTTTCATCTGTGGTCTAATGTTTCAGTCAAACCTTCACTGCTGGAAAATATACTGTACGTTACTTCATTCAAACAACAGCAGCACTCACTGTACTTCCCTTTGTTTGCAGTTAAGATGTTAATAATCTGAGCTTCCCCTCCTCCTCACTGAAAAGTACCTTCACAACAGGCACAATGTTAAATGAATCCACCTCTTTAGATGTGAAACAGTTTCTATCTCTTGTGCAGAAACGATTTAATGCTGAGGGGGTATCTGACATTCAAGTAGGCAATCAAATAAAGAAAACACTGGGGGGAACAAAGAATGCAAAGCTCAGTGACAGCAGGTGCACCTGTTATCTTCCATTCAGAGATAATAAAGCAATTTACACCTCCCTTATGTTTCTATGTCTGTGCTTTTCTCTAATGTTGTTCTTCCTTGTGATACAGTTGTACTATACACAGCTCTATTAAAGCACTTTCAAATTAGCATTCAAAAACATGCAGCTGCAGAGTGGGAAAGGCAGGATCAACAGAAACATCTGAGTCTGAATGTGCACTTTAAGTGGCACGTTTTCATTAACTCAGACTGGAACGGCAGACTAGAAAACTACACTATTCTCTCAATCTATTTTGTGCTAGGTAAGTTTGTCTCATCTTGTATTGTTTTGTATTCCATATTGGCATTAAAATAGCAGTATACACCAATACAAAAATGTCCTATGGTACTGAAATATGTTCCATGTGGTATTCCTATGGTGCAACATTTCATTACTATTGAAGAAGCCAATTCTGTGGTAATTTACCACACCATGTACCATCTACCCCTGTGGTAATATAAACATTTTCTATGGTGTTGTACCATAGGCCAACCATAGACCATACAGTGATAAACAAGCATGGAATATATTGGCCAGATTTTTTATTGTTTCCATTAAAAAAATGCAAGAATCCATGATGAAGCAGCAAAGAATATGGAAACATTAATAAATTCTCAAGAAAGGTCCTGAATGGGTAAAAAAAAAGTCTTTGAAAAGATGGACAAAGTTTGGAAGCTTTCCACATGACATGTTGTAATTTGACGACAAGTTTATTGGTGGTGCTGGTGACGTGGTACTGAGAAAGTTGAATACATGTGCATTGGCCAAAACAACAGCGGGACTTCAATCAAACCTGCTTTTTCAACCATGGGCCCCCCCACGGAGCTCCAAAGATTCTAAAGTCATGCAGCTACACTTCAGGGTAGCTTTATGTTATATCATTTTGCCTACTGAAATGCAGCACTGTTCTGTCTGCATGTCTGTCTCTGAGCGCTTCAGTTCCCCCAAACCAGCACATCAAGAAAAAAGAGAGATAGAGAGAGAGAGAGAGAGACAGAGCAAGCGAAAGAAAGATAAAACACGTCTAGAATCTGTCTTTTCTGTCTCTGCACACTTAAAATCTGTGAACCATGCTTCCAAAATATGCCTGAGTTAGGAGAGAAATCAAATTACTTTTGTGGTGCATGTATATGCGGATTTCCAGTAATCAGGTTACTTAGCTCCCATGTAAACTCGTTCCCTGATTACCCGGGAAAGTGAGTAATCTGATTTCTCAGCTGCATGTAAATGCTGTCACTGTTAAATGGCTAGTTCAGCAAACCTCTGCTATATTCCTTCCCATCCATTGTTCTTAACTTATTAAATGATCTTCTTTAGTGTAACAGTTTAATGTTTGGGCAGGAACAAATCAAACAGGTTATTCATACTGCAGGCTAGCACACTAGTTTACCAAGTGTACTGTACCTCATTATATTCTCAGTTTTAACAGTTCATCATAGCCACTCGTAACACTTCTTAGTAATGTTCAGTCAACAAACTGCTCCTATAACTCATGAACAACACATGCTGACATTATTACACAATACCTGTACACTATGCTAAGCTAACTAAACCAACTAGGGCACTTATGTATTACATTTACCCGTGAATGTCATGAATCCACACATCTGTTGCAAATTATCATAATACCAATAACACAACACACAAACTGTTATACTGGGATCTGGTGAATCTGTGTTCTGTGAATTCTGTATCTGTGGCTCAGAGCTTATTTGCATAATCTCGACTTCCCCAATTTGTAGCTGGGCTCATGCTGAATTTCTCTAAGTTGGCTTTTCATTGATATTGAATGATTGGCTATTGCTGGCTGAGGCTCTTGAATTGAGTACGTATGAACACCCTGTTAAAAGTCAACTCTATGTAAATATGCGCTGGTGCAGTGCGAGCAACGGCTGCATTAGACCCTGATTCCAGTAGAAACCAAAGCAGACAGTTGTTTACCACTACAGCTGAGGGAATTTAAAATGAAATGGAGAACAGGCTGTTTGTCGTGGTCTCATTTTACGAGACTTTGTGACATGTGTTTAAAATGTTAAGTAACTTTACAGTATTGTTTTTGTCATTTGGCAGACACTTTTATCAAAGGGACTTACATGAGACAAACACACATGGCTCTCATGCCATGTGAATCAGTAGTAATGTGATTTTTTCTACATTTCCCTTCTACAGAGTTGGAAATTACTGCAGTGGCATATATTAATGAAATCCCTAAAACTATCTCAGTACAAATTCAAATTCATAAAGCTACTCAGACACCTCAGTTGCCTGTGCAGATTTTATTCTTTCTAAAATGTTCACTTTTATCCCAAGTGAATGCAACTGAAGATAGAGCTTAATATAACAGATATAAATCATATGTGTAAAGGCCATACACACCTGTCAGTGTATGACAATATAAATTTGTGTGCTGGTGCAGTTGTTTTCTGCTGAATTGCTCAGGTCGTCCATCTCATTGACCTGCAAACACTGAGTCAAGGAGCAGGTGCTAAATGTTGGCAGGTGAGATAATAAGCAACAGAGCCTCCAGCTGCTGGTGTGTTTGGTGCGAAGAGCAGGTGTTGAGCATGGAACGACAGCAGTCACCTCTAGGACTCATGGATCATAGCATACCTAAACACTCATACTTTCACACTTGTCTCACTAACAGATTATGTGTGAATTGTCTACTGTAGATTTACAATAGTGCTGCTGTACAGTCCCCACCTGAGCTGTAGTTTTAGTTTCTGACACTCAGGGTCTGATTTAACAGCTTGTGTTGAATTATTATTAAGAAAGGACTGCAGATCTTGTGTCTTTGCCAATTACTTTTTTTTACCTTGTGAAGGAGGTTTGTCTGTCTCCTAATACCCTTTATTTGAACTCATGTAGATCAAAAGAAAGTTTTCCAGAGTGACAAAAACCAGCACACAAAAAGGAGGGGCTGAAGCAAAAAACTGCATTTGGATTTGGACTTAATTTAGCTGTTTTTAGGCTTAAAGAAACAACGTTAAAATAAAAAAAGGGATTTAAAAAAGAACCTAATATGAACTTTCCTTTCTGAGCCCTAGTAGATCACAGTTACCTGAACAATGCCTTGTACTGTATCACCACCACTGGTGGAGGTCTGCTGAAAATCCTGGGGTCAAAAGAGTCAAAACCAATAGAGATGTGCAAGATGAGGAGATATTAATGCTACATCCTGAGCATAGGTAATTGCTGGTGAACTGTCTCTAAATGTCATGTAATGACTGATGATCCTGTTCTCTTTTATTCAGGTCATGAAAATAACCATATACATGACATATGCATGACAAAAAGGCCAAGAAAGGGAACAGCAATGGCCCACCCATGAGCATGACAGGTGGCACAGAGATAGACTCTGGATGCATGAGGATTGTACAGATTAACTTGAAGTGTCAAGGATATAGAACAGTTTAATATTTTATTTTATGCAAATGTCCTCTGGGGCACAGAATTGAGAAACTAGACACAGCCAAACCCTATTATGTAAAACTACTGGTAAAAATTAAATAAACCTAATCATCTACATCACTAGCTTCACAATTCCCTAAAGCATTTTTTAGACATTCTTCAGTACCATGATTTTAGAGAAGGAGCTGTAAGTGACGTTGCACATGTCTGGAGCAGTTGTCCCAGAAATGAAAAATAATTCTTCACCCTGCCAGATCACTAGTAAGTCTGAGTAATGTCCAGTTGAGCCCCTGCATGATTACAGTAACTGTCCAGAAAATTCACTGCAAAGCATGTTGGCAATATTTCTATCAATCCTCTAGTCCTGCTGTTAACAAAACACAATTTGATTTTTGTAGCATCCTGTTTATCCCTTCCTTTTGCATGATTTTTGCAAATTTTTCCAGTAAGCGAAAACACATCTGACACAGACAATCTATAATCTATAGGTGCCACGTGTGTGAAACGGCAACTCTGGATTCATTAGGTGTTGTCCTGAGTTCACATGAGAAGATGGCTGATGATAGAAGTAGCTACACAAGCTGCCAGGAACAGAGGAAGTAAATCAATGCCTGGCAGCACAGCACGTCCTGTAGGAATGACCTACTTTGTCTTACATCAGCAGTGTTGTGCGAGTTCACACTTCAGTACTAGCTCACTTCAGTTCACACAGATTTTTTAGGATTTATTTAATTTATTTACTTAAATTAGTTTGCAATTTAGATTTTTTTTTAATTACAGTGCCAAAAATTCAAATTATTTATTTCACCCTAAAATAAGGGTAGGATGGGTTTGCTGCTTCTGTTATTGCCATACACCATTTGGCTCCAAAAAACAACAACCTGCTGTACACGCTTAGATGTGGCTTTTCATCCCTGCACTGCCCACAAGTCTTGACACATTGAAAAAATGCCCAAAGATGTGAAAGGCTGACCTTTATGCAGATATCCTCTGACACAACTCACAGCCAAAGGAGAGCTAATCATGTCTGTGTTGAGTCCAGCAGAAACAGAGAGATCCCTAGAGTCCCAATTTTCTATGTCTTTAACAAGGTACAAGGACAAAAAAGCCAAAGATGATGCAGGAAAACAAATTTGCCAGCTTTATTGGTGTTTCTGATGCCATCAGAAAATAACCATCTCTGAATCCCAAAATAGTGGACACAGGTTATTGCAGGTTTCAAGTAACAGCAAAATTATCTTCCTATGGAACAAAAACATCTCACTTGGCGATAAATGTTCAAGAATAAAGAGAATGTTCTAGTGTCCACAGACATTTGGCCACATAATGTGCTATTTGGCTTCTTGAAAACAGGTCAGACAAGCAAAATATCTTTCCAGCAGAGCATCCTCACCTTGGCCCGGAGCACAGTACAGTGCAGCTCACTGGTCCTCTGCTCGTATCTCAGCTCAAACTCCAGTGTTCCCAGAGCAGCTGGGGAAATAACACATAAAGGCAGACAGGAGAACACGATTACCATAAGTCATAAAAAAGCACAATTTACAAATGTCGCACCAGTAGACGGGAAAAAAAAAACATTGTTGTCAGACTAAATTGAAATCATGCAAGAGATATATCTCAGGTACACCATGCTTTCAGAGGATAGAAATCCAATCTGGTGGAGCAACACCTGTCACATGAATCTGAACACAACACATCACATGTCAGCACGCAAGAGCCTTTTAAAAGAACAGCAGACACATTTGTCAGCGCTGATTACATCCATGCATACAAACTCTGTATGAAGCACGTAAAACCATCACGACCTGGTGTAGTTTAGTCATATACAGTAATATGATAAAATATGTACGATTCACAGGGATTAGAACATTGTTTTAGTCATTAGCCGTTGTAAACAACAATAAACCGCTGATTACACTTTTTTTGATGGGGGGTGTTTAAATGTAGTTTATTTTGTCTTTGGAAAATATTGATCAATTTGCTTTTATGCAGATGTGAAGCACTTTGCATTGCCACTGTGTATGAGAAGTGTTGACTTGACATCGTGTTTTCATGCTACACTAAAATAGGGATGGAATAGCAGCGTCTCTGATGCCTCACGACACACTGACATCCAAGACCAGCACGTCAGTTGTTTTTTTTTATGTGTTGACACTGACCAACAGGAGCACAGAGCACATTTTTTCACACATGTTGTTGGTGTTCATACTATGAGGTGGAGCTGTGAAACTGAGGAAGGTTTTGTGCAGCTGTGGCAACAACATTGCATCCTTTTTGACATGTCCTTGAGCAATAACAGCATAATAAAAGATAGGCAACACAATGGATACTGCCAGTATCACATGGAACCATGAGTGGTTTAACTGTGGCTCCCTGATGTTGGTAAGTTTGATATAATAAACTGGAGACCTGATAATTTTATCACTTTGTCTACAGCTTTTATGTTAAGAAAATTACACTGTGTCTGCAGAAGACATGAGCTGTCTGTCAGCAGAAGTGTCAGTACAGAGTGTAGGTCGTCAGTGAAGTGTTGCATTCAAAGACAATGCAGAGTGTAGGTCATCTGTGCTCAGAGCCCAGTAGTTTGTCTGTGTCGTAGTCTGACCATGGTTGCACTATTTTCTGTTCTTACTGCAGTTTCTCACAAAGCGCTTTTGCAAACTGTTAACAAGTTTTATTATCCATAACTGAATAAAAATTAAATGGATCACAGTACCACAACAACCATGCATCAAAAGCACAACAACAGCGGCTTCAGTGTCTACTCTTGCATTACATTCCATGTTTTATGCTGCTAATCTAAAGATGTCAGATTAGGGAACATTGAACACAAAGGAGCATTCAAGTGCAGAGGAGGTTATTTTTCTGTATTTGATGTCATTTATCTAAATTTGATTTAGATTTTTATATACACATATATATATATTTCTCCTTTCCTAAATGATCATGTCCCTTTCTCCCAGTGCCACCACTAGGTCAACATATCAGTTTTTCCAGTATTGTGGTTTATGGCCAAATGTTAGCGTTGTCTTTGTTAACATATTGGCATAAGGCACAAATATGATCTGCCAGGTACTTGGAACCTCAACTACAGTCTTGGAGTGGAGACTTTCTAATTGACATACCTGTGTTTATTTCTGGTTATGGGATTGCCATTCCTCAGAAGCTCCAGATATCAGCACCTCAGCCTTCCAGTGCCTCCTTTACTGAACGATAGTAAGCTAATATTAATGAGAGTTCTTGGTCATCACTACCCGCCTGAAATTCAGCAAAATGTATGATTTTTGGATGCTTTTAGTAAAGTTATTCTAATCCGACATGCAGAGTAAGGAGATAAACAGAGTGTCTGTATGCCAGAGTACATTATGTCATCTATTTCTTCTCTCTGCTGATCCCACTGCAGGACTGAGCACAACATACTGCTGAAAATAAATAATCTCTCAGTGCTTTATGGTGGTTTTCTGAATGTTTATGGTTCTTATTCCACCCACCTGCCGATTTACATCAGCCCAGGGCTTAGACAACAGGATGGTAAAGGGCTACATTCGTGTAGTATGGCTTTAGAGAAATATTACAGCAGCCAAAGTACTTCACAGGGCTTTAACGCTCTGCAGTGATGAAACCTGCGTTTGTGGCTGAAATCTCTATAGGATTTATTTGTGCACATAGAAGAAATTCTGATGAAAGTAAATGTTCTTTGTTACTGAAAGTGTCTTTTATGTTTGATCAAAGCCTGAAGTTTTAGCTACATGAGACACACTGTCAAACTCTGACACTCTGCTCCTCCCTCAGGCTTTCCCTGCACCGACGAATCTGAAGTCTCATTATGGAAAACAAAACAGAAAAAACATAACTAGCCTGTGACTATAAGACAAACAAATACATGTTGATGAGGAAATAAAAATTGGTAAAAACCCATAATTAGCCTTTGTTTTAGAGTGGGTCTAAGTCACAGAGGATGTGAAAACATGTCATAGGCAAAGGCAGCTCTGAGGCCAGCACTCAGCCAGTCATTTATCACAATTTATTCTCATCTTGTGACTAAAGCGATGACAGAGAACACGGAGGAGTGATCGCTTCCCTGCAAGAACACAATGATGTTTCTGCTTCCCTTCACCGCTTGGAAAGCTCATCATTCATCAGGGAGAAACTCCCTTTGGCAGGTAAGACTTAAACATAGTTTTCCTGAGTGTAAAATAGTTTTACACTTTTGTGGCAGAAAAATGAAGGTAGGCACTTCACATCTGGGCTCCCTAAATCAGTTTCCACTCGCCTATAGGAAAACATTTGATAGCAAAAAACACTGAAAGCTAATAAAACACAATCATGAAAGAACAAAGTAAAATGACATGTTTCAAAGTGGCATGTACAAATAATTTAAGAGAACTCGTGGCATTTTTCAATGTGACAAGTTGGCACTGAGCTTGTTTGGAGAGACCATTATGCTTCTGTATGCTGCATGCAAGCCAGCATATGCAGGCTTTAATGGTCAATGGTCAATGGTTTTAAAGATCTACACAAACATAAGGTCATGTTCAGCTTCCACAAAACTGAATTATGTTTGTTGAAATCAAAATATTTGCTTTGATGATACTGATATAATAAAATTTTGTGGAACCTGAACCTTTAAAGCTGTAATAACTGCAGTAATAATATTTGACCCATTTTCTAAGAAATCAAATGTAAATAGCACCATAAGTGCTGTGTCTCAGCCGTCCACTTCATGTTTCCGGGGAAATATTTACACCTTATTTTAAGATCAGTTTTTTCTTCTGTATAGCCTACAACTAGCAGGTGGCAGTTCAGTCCCAAGCACAAGTTCCTGGTAAAGCTATCACAGAGAAGGCCGCTAGAGAAACTGTTAAGCTTTACTGACATCATTACTATAATTTCTTCATCAAAACAGACGCCATAAATTACACAGATCCTCTAGAAACAACGTCAGACATCTGTATAAACTCTGAAACTCCGACTCGGACTTTGACCATATGACTCGGACCATATCACATTTGTGTCTTTACATGCTGCCTCTCATTCTGACGATATCAACATACTATGGCGCTCCAGTGCAGGGCTGACAGCAGCTTATTCGCTGCAATGTAACTGTACAAGGAACTGTCACTTTTCAGCTAACAGCTAACCGTCTGATGAGCTACACGTAATGAGTGACGTAGATGCAGAAACTGGACGGAAGCGGCAAGGATTAAAGTTGTGGCTACAGAAAAGAAAGATATCTGAATTAGTTATCCCCCTTTTAATTAAGAAACTTTATTAAACTCATAGTTTCATTTTTTGGGTGTACAACCTTTTCTCAGTATTATATAATTTAAACTAAAGATGCTCCAGCAGAAATAGCAGATTTGGATACCAGACTAAAGAACCGATGGACAAACAAGTTGATAAAGGTTTGAATTCTTGATAATATCGTGGTGAAACTGATCAACCTTTATTATATGAGGAGTCCTCCTTCACAGACAGAACAGGTGGTGGCTGCCCTCAAAGTGACACTGACAATCAGTACAGATCCTCTCTATGAAGAATTCTGCATTAGCCCAGAGGAAATACACAAAGCCAGACAGGATACCACAAAATCCATCAGTGATTAAGTGGGCGGCAGTTTTCTAAAACATGTGGAAAGCCAACTTGATTGGCATGTTTAGGATTGTCTCATTTGTCCTTGGCATTTTAGGCTAAAATGTCTAACCATTAAATAATCAAACTCATGAAACTGACTCAGCACAGAGCAAATCAAAAATTATCTTGAAATATCCAAGAACTGTGACTTGTCATGTAAGCACTTGTCATTGGCTACGCAAAAGGACAAAGGACAGCTTGAGTCATTCGAGAGCAGCAAAATGCTATTCTATGGAAAACGCAGACTTGTTGAATCATATCCCTCTTTTTCATTTGAAATGTTTTGTTGTTGTTGTTTTGATTGTTTGCTTACTGTAAAGGTCAAAACTGTGATTTGTAGGATAATGTATTTTGAGGTTTACTGACATCAGCTTGCCTAATAATATAGTTACACTACAGTATATAGAGACTTTTTGCATCTTCAGTTGAGTAACAACAGGAATTTATATGTATCTTCACACAAAAACATAGCTTCACCCTCATTGTTCAAGAAGGCTACAAGGTGACGTGACGTGTTTTTGAGCCTTATTTGGTAATAAAAAAGTTGGCAACCATCAAAAGTGCCATGCTGAGTCATGCAAAAAGATTCCCTTTCTGCAGCTACAGTCTTTATGCAGATGTGTACAGATGCACAATAACACAGACACACAGACACATGCCAACAGTGAAGCTCACTGCAGTCGTCACTGTCAGAGCTGTTGATCTCCACCGATGTATCAACGCTGCTGGTCAGAGACAACGACCCACCACCTCCTGGTCGTCCATGAGGCAGCAGAGGAGACAAGAGGTGAGCCCCGCCCATCCCTGAAGCCACATAGCCAGGGCTGAGGGCCAGTGGGGAAGAAGCAGGGTTTGGGGAGACAGGGGTCGGGGAGGTGGGGGACAGGCGCGGGAAGTAGGCGGAAATCTGTCGGATGGGTCTGATCGGGCCAGGGCAAACGTCAATGGCCATGTGTTCCTGGATGGAGATGCTGAGCTTCTTTCCTCTCCGCACCGTCATAGAGTCTGAAAAAAGAGAGGTTTCACTGACTCATCATTGTCTCATAACAATGTCCACATAGAGGGTTTTTTGTACAGTGTTAGTTTATTATGTGTTTTTTTGTTTGATTTCGTTTAGACCCACATTGGCTTAACTTTAGTTTAAGTTAGTGTAGTTGTAGTTGCTGTACTCAAATCCCCAATAGTTTGCAATGGTTGCTAATCCAACTAATTCTCTTGAGTCATGTCAACACCTCTGATAATTACATGCTAAACATTAGTGTGTTAACATGATACATGTTAGGTCTTCTTGGGTCAAAAATTGTGGACTTGACCCTAAACAAACTGTTAATATTAATTATTATTATTATAATTCTGTGGTGTACCTGCATCCAATGTGTAGAATTTTTTTTAAAGCGAGGAATGCATGAGTAAAGTCAGATCCAGTCAACACTGAGCAGAATATAATTAGACCCAGTCCAAAATGCAGTGGACCTGAACACACCCAAACACAGAGAGCATGTTTCACCAATTAATGAGCTGTAATACATGTCATTTTTCTTGCACTTGACACCAGGGCCCTTGACTGCAGTTTAATTTAACAGGAAGAAATCCTGTAGTTGTTAGAGACTATTTTACACTACAATGTGTGACATTTATGCTACGTTTTAACCGTTTAACAGTGGGAAAATAAGACATATCAGGCTTTGCATGGACACATAACACTTAGTAGGAGACATTTTGCAAGTTGAATTTGTTGACAAGAATAAAAACATACTGTAGTATCACTTTTACCCTTTCAGCCCAAAGCCAAGCCAGCAGACACATTACTGCTCATGTTCCTGTGTTTGTGTAGACCTGGCAATTTTACATCACCATTCTCCCTCATCAAACTGTGTCTGCAGCGGTTGGGAGTCATTACGGGAAATCTGTTCTGCACTGAATCGACCAGCCGATTCTCCGTGTTAATGGACACACAGAGTCATGCTTATTTCCATTGTTTTGGGCACCAGGGCTGACACAATTTAGCCTAAGAGCAGCCTTCCAGCCTGTTGCAGGTAGCTGACAGCTGGTGTTTAATAAGGAACGTGCATGTGTGAGAGTGTGGCACATCAAAACAGAAAATGAATTGAAAGCGCTTAAAAAAAAGATAGAGGCTGGGTGTGCAGGGATCATATCAGAGCTCGAGAAAGCAGAAAAAGAGAGAAAAGCTGTGTCACAGTGAGATACTGTTGGAAAGTGATATAAATAAACTATAAAAATTTTGAATACAGACCCACAACAGAGGCAATTCAGGAATGCCAACAAGGACTTAAACTGTTACAGCTACACCAGTATTAATATTATTATTATTATTACACAGTACAAATACATTGTTTGATATGCTACAGAGTGGGGCTGCAAGGAGTTTACACATATTTAACTGCGATAAAAGTAGAGTGAGGTACCTGGTATACTGTTTACCCACTTACAGCTATTGTTAGCCTATTACGCAATTAGGCCACTAATGATGTATGACATTTAACAAAACATTGAGTGACAGCAAACAACATCTAACCCACCTTCTTTGAAATCTGTAAGTAGTCATTTCTTTAATTAATTTAGTTTGTAAACATAGTTTATAGTAATAGTAATGATACAAAGCTGAGTACTGGCACTTTTTTGGTTCCCTGTCGGGTGACATGTGAGGGCTCCTTCTAATCATTCCTAAACAAAAGACTAAACACAAACTTGACAGATGTTTGTGTTCACCCCACATCACTCACTTCTCTACAGAATGAATGAATCAGAGCCGTTGATGCTTCAGGCTCTACTGGTGACCTTTCCAAAGTAAATTTACTGGTCAAATCTGACGTCAAGGACCCCTCATCTTCACACATGATGTGCCAAGTGCTGCATCCAGGAGGGCTGTTGCTGCAGGGTCGATGGGCAACTGTGACACGCAGTCATCTCATAGCCAAAAGTGAAAAGTATCATGACAGCGCCCACTCACCAATCACCACGTATAAGCGGTGAAACAGATGCTGTAATTGATGTATTGTTGATACATGATGACTTTAGGAGAGTAAAATCAAAAAATGTGAAAATAAACTTAAATAACAAGAATCTAAATATAAATGCAACAATGAATATAATGGAAAAAAATGCACTGATGAATATAATATGAGAAAATTCATAACAGAGTAAAGTCTTTAACAGAAAACAGCACAAAACACAGCTTAATAATCTTGTGTATGAAGTTACTGTTACATTTTTCTCTATTAAGCAAAAACACAATTTCTTCTAACCTTCGACAAGTGCTGTGGGTTCCTAAACATAATAAAACAGCAAAATTGGATGTTGTTCTGCGATATTGGATATTTTAGCCGAAAAGAAAACTGCACTTTCTGTCAGAAAGAAATTCCTCTGCCTGGGTGCACTTTATTGTTCAGTATGATGTATTTGTGGTGCGTTATTTATGTTCACAATATTAATGAAATACAGTTTTCAATTACTGTATGTCCCTTACAAAAATAAAAAATTGTGATTGTAATAAATCCATATAGAAATGTTTCTGTATGTTCCTTACAAAAATAAAAAATTGTGATTGTAATAAATCCATATAGAAAATAAATCACCAGTTGCTATAATAGACAGACTATTACACATTAATAGTCACATTAATTACACATATAAACTTCACATATCTACTTCACCCATCTGCAACAGTAAAATGCTAGTTTTAGATAAATTAATGTGTAATAGTCTGTCTATTATAGTACAGTACAATCAAAAGGACAATTTGTCTGCTCTGAGTACTCTCACTTTCGATATTTGAAGTACTTTTTCTTGATTTATACTACAAAGCTTTATTTAAGTAACTTTAAAATGTGTAACTTTTACTCTTGCTGTAACTTGAAATAGAGAACCACTGACCAGTGCTGACATGCCACAGGCTGAGTCTGGAAATGTAAGACGCTCTGCTGCATTCAGAAAGCTCAGTGTTGGCAGCTGAAGACATGTCAAAATCACTCTTTGTAACAGCTTACAGTGTAAGCTTGTGGTGTCTTATCACTCTCCACCACAGATTGCTGGAAGGACTGTATGTATTATGTCTCATGAGACAGGAACACCTGATAGTGTTTTCCAGCTAAACTGAAGTGGTCCATCTCTTGTTGTGTGTGACAGTAATCCAGGTTGTTGCACAGTGGAGCTTTGTAGTAGGTGGCAGAAAACATAATCCAGTATTTTGCTCTGTGATAAGAGAAATGAATTGGAGTTTTGACAAAGCGACTGCCACTGTAAGTGATCGTGTTAAGTGTCCAAGTAGCTGTTTGACTCCTAGTTCT
This sequence comes from Helostoma temminkii, assembly GCA_900302695.1. Classification (NCBI taxonomy): domain Eukaryota; kingdom Metazoa; phylum Chordata; class Actinopteri; order Anabantiformes; family Helostomatidae; genus Helostoma; species Helostoma temminkii. The sequence continues at coordinate 64,060 of OMLM01013033.1, forward strand.
TCTGAAATATTATATCTTCTAAAAATTCATCTTAACATGTTATCTTAACATTCAAAATAGTGAAGATATGAAAAAAAGGGGGAGAGACTATATCAGATATCAGATGTGATATAATCTCAGTGTGTAAGTCCTCTTTTCTCTGTAGAAAGCTCTGCAGGGTGTCCACAACAACACGGAGGCAGAGCTTTATGTCTAAAATAAAAAAGGGGGTTGAATAAATTAGTAGCTGAAAAGCAGAATTTGGCTGAACTGTTTTTCATGTTACCATCTATTATGAGTTTTGAGATGCATTAGTTTTCTCTTTAGAATTTTTTGCATCATGCTCCACATTCTCCTACACAGTAAGTTGTTTTGTAAGTTTGGAGAACTTGTTTTTCTACTGTTCACAAACTCAATAAGGACTTTTTTCTTCAATGTTTCTTGACCTCTTAAGAAGAATTCTACTGTTTTTGCTGAGTGCTTCCCTTGGAGGAATAGGATATGCTGCTGTGAGCAGTAAGAGAAGAGCTGGTTCATGCATGCGAGTCCTTTGGTACTTCAAAATAAAATCAACAACATAAATTCTCAGAACCTCAAACGGGCTCTACATGCAGTTTACAGTACAAGCAGCTTTAAACAACCGTAATGATGTACAGTATCTCTAAGGAGACATTCAGACTCTTCAGAGAGTGAATGCATGTGGCTTCAGGAACTGCTGAGAAAATGAAATTGAATAAAAGAAATCCAACTTCAGAGACAGAATTTATCTAAAGGTTTCTTATACTCCAAAACCTTGCACAGCAATTTACTGTGGAACAGGACCTTAGAACTCTGGAGGGTTCAGTCATTCAAAATTTTCATTGACAATTCAGTTCCTAAGAAGAGAGGGGTATACTTTTCACTGCACTGAAATTCCACTTAATAAAGCCGCACACAAAACCGTAAGTATAAATCTTTTAGATTGAATTAATTTATATCTGTACATATTTTTTGGTCAGCACTGCTCGCCGCCACATGATGTGTTCAGTTTTCAGCCAGCTTGCATAGGAAATTCATGGCATGTACTTTAAATTGCTCACCTTTAAAATCAGGGTGCATTTGTTCTTTGTATCAACATGTCTTATATTATAAGTTAAGCAGCCCGAGCAGCTGTATAAGTATGACAAGAACGAAGAAGAGAACTGGGAGTCCTGACTGGGTGCACATCATGTCAGTATTTAAGTTTAAGTAATAAAATAGACTTTATGTTATGAGACCCGTGTTCAGTGATCTGTTCACCTAAACTTAACCTTGTTGTTTTTGTGACTCAACATAAGCATGTGACATGATTTAAACTCAAGTACAGTTGTTATACATTGTGTTCAGTACGGTAATTATTACAGTTACAAACAGCTTTAAGTGATCAGACATAACACAACGCTGAAGCAGCTGACACAGCCAAGGGAGTCGTGTTTTAACCAGACCTCAGTCTTACTCCAACTCCAACTTTATCCAATAATTCCTTGCTACTGCAGAGCTGCAGGTCATGGTGATCTGTTTCTCAGTCTGAGTAGTGTTTCTCCTCCACCTTCTCATCACCTACACACTGTTGCAGGAAACTGAATCTGTGAGCATCCTTTATGCTCATGTTGTACTCACTGCACACCGACCATGTTTGAGTTCAGACTAAAACAGAAGATACTGTATATATATCCAACAGGCATG
>OMLM01013033.1:70400-99285 GCA_900302695.1 Helostoma temminkii
GCTGAGCTTCACATTCATCTGAAATGTCAACAGCGATGAAGCTCTTCCTTTAATGACACTACACATGTATTAGATTAACTCTCCCTCACTCTCTCTCCCTCCCTCCCCATCTCCCTCTCATTTTCTTTCTCGGGGCTGCAGATTGCAGGGGGGGGGACTGGGACTGGAGCAAAATAATGTGCCAACAGCAGCATCTGTCTTTCTCTTTCTCTCTGTATAATTTGTGGTTAATGAAGCCTAATGATACATGTGTGCATCCAACACACATATACTATCACACATAGATGTCCATGCAAAGCTGGAGTCTTTTTCACTCCTCCCATCCAGGAAAGGGTGTAGATGATCTGGACCTCCGTCCCTCATTTTCCCCTTTTATATCTTTTTTTCTTCTTCTTCGCCCATCACCATCCTCCTCGAGCTTTTGTTCCTCCTCTTCTTCTTCTTCTCTCCCATGGTCAGACAGATAGGTGTCCCTGGGGTGAAGGAACCCCTTGTTAAAAAATCCCCCCACACATTCTCTACCACCCTCCATCCTCCTCTTCTTGTCCTCTCTGCATCTCATCCACCCACACACTCTCTTCACTATCCACCCACCGATGCATGCCAAATAGATGAGGAAACCCAGATATGATTTTTTTTTTTTCACATTTTTCACCCATATTTCTGCTCTTCTCTCTCCATATCCTCTGATGTCAAGTGTAATATGATCCAATACCCTGCAGGCCGGTTCAATGAAATATAAAAAATACCATGGCTGCTGCTGATGCTGTTGCTGCTTTGCTGGTTTTTGACTTTTAAAGTCCAGATGGAACTTGGCTGGCAGAGGAGTCTGACTAAACCAAACCAAACCAAGCCAAAGAAAGGCCGCTCACCATATCAGCTTTTTTGCAAAAAAGACTCACTGGAAAATTATACATGTGGGATAGAAAAAGAAATATGAGGTGATCATCAAAAGACCTGAACAATTTTTGCAACTGTGGCTTTTCAAGTATTTTAAAATGGTAAAACATAAAGAGAGTAAAATGATCATCGAGTAAAGTAAAACTGTATACTTTAGGATGATACAATACATACAATGTATGTTGCTAGTATATGCAGTATATACTGCATTACTGTATACACTCATTTACACAACCAATGGTTTTTACACACATGAAAGTTACCATTCATTCATTCATTCATTCATTTTCTATACCGCTTAGTCCCCGCAGGGGTCACGGGTGTGCTGGAGCCTATCCCAGCCAGCTTACGGGCGAGAGGCGGGGTACACCCTGGACAGGTTGCCAGTCTATTGCAGGGCATGAAAGTTACCATGTTTGTGAAAAAAAAGCTGATTTTAAACACCTAATTTATCAGAAATACAGAGTAAACCTTGTTAATATTAATAAGTAACCGCTGTATCTGTTCTTAAAGAATCATTTCCACAAACATACTGAAGTCTATTATCAGCAAATATTGGTATTGTCTTCCAATAGTGTGTAATGTTTCCTAATACAAGTTTATTAATTGGAAAATTGATCATTAAAAAACGCTTTTGCGATAATGGCTACCCAGCTGAAGACACATCTTTGCATGAAAAACATTGTAATTCATACTTTTGACTGATTAGTGAGCATACAGTATGTATAGTACATAAATAGTATTTTAGCAATATTATAATCAGAAATTCTACACACATATTTCCCAGTAATGCACAAACGTAGTTGTTAATTCCCTTCACCTAAACTGTTAATACAGACCAGTGGTCCTCAACTAGCAGACTGCAGTCCCAATCCAGACCCAAAGGCATATCTCTCTGGACCGTGAAGATATATGTTAAAATAATAAAGCCTATTCTGTTTAGATTTTTTAGCAGGCACAGTCTGGTCATTGTGGCAGAGGTGAGTGGGTCCTTGTGGTTCCTGAGTCTTATCCAGTCAGGAGAACACAGACAAGCGCGGTTAAATCTTATATCCGAGTTTTGGCAGTAAGCAGAAGGAACTGGTTAAGGCAAAGGATCTACGAGGGGAAATGTACTGTATATTTACAAGAAATCAGGCTTCAGTTATACCAGAGTCATCTGTCAAGTTTCAGGATCTAAGAGATAAATTGACACACAGTCAGGCCTAATCCACCTTACAACTAATGCAGTGAGCCACTAAACCTGTTCCGCTATGGTTGATGAAAAAAGTTCAATTGCAACATAAATTTTCATGCTTATGCAGTAACCTAAAAATACTAAAAAATAAAAAACAATTAATTCATTGTTGAAATTTTACAGCCTAAGTTACAAGATGTACAGTTTTAAGTTAAATATCACAAGAACAATAATAATGGAAAAAATAATGACAATTATTTTACAGTTTTACATTTTAAATAATGGAAATATATTTTATCTTATTGTATCTCTTTATCTTTACTGAGAATATGAACTTATATGTCTTTTTGGGAATAAGTATACATGAGAAAATCAGTTCTTTAGAATCTGTTGTGTAGTGGACTGAAGACTCATTATATGACTTTAAAATATGTCTGCATACATAAGGAAAAAAAATTTAGGTTGAAAGCAGTGAACAAAAACCTTTTGATCAGTAACAGTCTGGACCTAGATTGGGGAGGACTTGACGTCAATTTCTAAAACAATTTTAACATTATTTTATAAGATGAATTATAACTGCTTATAAAAATATAAAAGATGTAATTCCCCTGAGAAATATGCAGTATTTCTTTCAGTCTACGCAAAACAGCCTCCAGCGAAACCTAGGGAATCAAAATAAGTAAAACACTCTCAGTCAACGCCTATTGTTATGAGCCTGCTAATAAACCAACTCAGACGAGTGGATCAACAGCTTCTCTCTTCTCTCATCTGGAGAAGAGTTCAGTGATCGTGATTCTTGATCCAGCAATGTTAGTCTTATCATGTTCTTTCTTCTGCTCCTTAATATAAAAAATAATCTAAATATTTAAAAAAGATTATACATAAAATGTCACCAGAAATTACACTTAAATATAATTATTCATGTCTTTTGTTCACCTTACACACAAACTAATTATTCACAGCTTTTACTGTCTCACCATCTGTATGAACAACATGGAGCCAGTTTCAGCAGTTTAGAATCACTGAAACATAAACAGTGTAAGTTCTTACAGTATATACCAATACAACTATATAGAATTACATAGAAAACTCAACAATCCCACCTGAAGCTCTAAGCTACAGTGGAGAGGAAAAACTCCCTTTAACAAAAGAATAAACCTGCAGCAGATGCAAAATTGTATGAGAATGCATCTTTCATGTTTCAGCACCTTTTAAGCCATGCACAGAAGCTATTTCTCATATCCAACTATACACTCATGACCCTGTTAATTATTGATGAAGATGAGCTAGTTGAAATTGAATTGAAAATGTTAACTGCCCTCCTTCATTCTTCTCAGACATATGTGCTGCTTAAGAAGCTTATGTCATATATTATGCAGATTGGTTATTAACCCCGATGGCCCCTAAGAAATGAGACAACAACCACTCAGGTCTAATTTCATTTGCATTTCACACACACTCCACACTCCACCTTTGTAAAAGTGACCTTTGTTGCTAATTCTGCTTTGCTGAGAGAGATACTGATATCGTACACTGCTTCTTTCCAATACTGTACTAATCTACATAATTAAATTGGAATATTAATGAAAATTATTCAGATCAATTTTTGTAGGAATAATGGAGAAGGGTTTCCTCAGCTCGTGGAGGGTAGTACTTTAAATCCCTTGGCACATGATTCCACTCGCTTCCAACAAAATAAGTGCCTATTAGATTGTAGTGATTAAACATAAATGTACAGGCATTAAAATCTGTCATGTCCTATACAAACTACATAAAAGAAAACTACAAATACATACTATATCAAACTAAGAGCATCAAAGTATAGATGTCAGTACCTCTCCTGAAAATGATGTGCCTATACAACTAAACCTCAACTGTTATTATGTATTTGTGGCAAACATAATAAAATGTTGATGTAAGAATAAAAATGTTTAACCCAGTACTGTCAGCGCCATGAGCCCAGCTGTAACAAACAAGAAACAAGGATACTGTAGGTTTTATGTTTATGTGGTCAAAAATATATTGCGTTTAATTGATTTGTTAACTTGTCATTCATGTTCATTGTGAACATAGGGTCATCATGTTAACAGAAAACCTAATCTGTTGGTAATTGCATTCCCCACTACAACGTATTGATTGCAGTTTACTTGTAGAATAACATGATTTTTAGGAGACTGGTTATAATCTGTGGACATGTGCAAAAAGGAACAGGCGATAGCTACTTCAGCAGACTTCTGATGCTGTCAGTTTGATAAATGTAATCTGTTTTTCATAGCAAACAACTGGAAAAGGTGATATTTTGTAAACTGTACGGACTGAGTCACGACTGATGAGGAAAGGTTTGTGTTTCTTCACATACGTTACACTTGTTGGAATGACACCCAACAAGTTGTAATGGGTGTTTGATGTTCCCGCTTACTGAATAACATAAGAAGACTGCAGTGGGTTTATTGCAGATTCAGTCCACATCTCCAGTCGCTGTACGACAGCTGTCTCATCTCTGTCTCATCTCTGTATCTTTGAATGTTTCACTCTCAAGGGTCCACACTTCAAACATCCCTCTGTACTTCCTCCCAACTACGCCAGACATTATTACTGAAACTTTGCTCCTCGAGCTGGGATGCATTACCATCAACAGCCAGAAACACCTTCAAAAATTTTCCTGTGTCACATCATTAGTTATCCATGATGTTCTCTAAGAACCTCTAGGAGAAAGGTTTCAACTCAGAAGAAAACACACAGGGGTTTGGAGTTTTCTTGTTTGCCACTCTGCCTTACATCTTGTTGCCACCGGCTGTCAATCAGCAGATCATTGTGGAAATGATATCAGGAATGTGAATCACATTGTGCATGTTTTATCCTTGTTTGTGTAGCCAGATGGGAAAGAGTTGTTTATGTACATCCCCCTTGGGGATTGCTGACTTTTTTTTTTTTTTTCACAGAATAAAGAAGATGTTGTTGTTTCCTGGTCTGGTTTATTTCCACCAGGCCACATATGTGTAACCATAACTCATAAAACCATTGCTTCACTGTGCCACTTAAAACTTCCACAAGGTACTAGTGGAGCCACTTTGACCTCTGACCACCAAAATCTAATTAGTTAATCCTTGAGTACATTTTTTGTCACATTCACCAGAGGGGCCGCAAGATGAAAACCTAAAAAACCTAAGTCTTAGGTAGTCTACTATAACACCGGTCACATGAAAACTGACAGAAAGAGTTGACTACAGTGAAAGACAAGCCCAGAGAGAAGTAGTTTCTTTCTCACCTCGGCAGAGTCGACCATTGTCAGACTGCCTCCCAGTTCTGACATCATAATAGTGTCGGGGGAAGGAGGTTCAGATCCTTTACAGTCTGACAAAATGTTAATTTGAAGCACCACTGAGGTTTTGTGCCCCTTCTCATGTGTGGTGCGCCCACAGAGAGGAAACCCCATGGGGGAAGGCTGCTTTACCAATCACTGCCAGATCCATACGGGTTTTGATATTCCAGGCTCGTACAACTGGGAAGATCCAGAGCATTTCCCATCTGGCTTGGAAGGAAGTAATTAAATAAATGGGAAATGAATGGATGGATGGAGATGACAGCCGAGACACTGAGATGATGATTTATTTTAGATGTATTTTTGCTGGTTATCTCTAATTCTTTGGTGCATATTAGAAGGATAAAAAAATGCAAAAATAAATGTGAGTTGTGTGTTTGTTTGTCCCTTTGTCTTCTTCTTAAGCTGATAAACAATAATTATAAAGGCATTAACAGACATGTTCCATGTTCCCATCATTTTGTAGACAGAAGATTAAAAAGTGTCTAGAAATATCCTGGTATTGTTTCATAAATCTCTTAAACCTTTTGCTGGCATCCTAATGGAAATGTTCTGATGCGTTTCATTCTGAGGGATTTAATGTTTCTGTGTCAAGAAGCCTGAGATAGTTAACAGGCTTAGGTAGTTACAGTCAAACCAAATGTTGCTTATTGTTGTGAGGTTTTTTATCATCTGCTGAATCTTGACTTGATCTGGCATCTCCAGTGTGTCAACTTTAACTAAAGTTGTGTCTAAAATCTAACCAGACTAAAAAAAAAAAATAATTTCTGGACTTTTTAGTGGTATAAATGATACTTACAGATCTCCTTGCAACTTTTGTTATGATGCAAATATTTATTGTCAGTTTAGTTTTTCCTTCATTATACCACCTGAATGGTGCATTTTAATATCTTTTAGGTCTGCATTAAAACGTGACAGCTCCTGTTCCAGGAGGAAAATATGATTTTATAGCTAAAGGAACATTCTAAAAGATCTCATCTTTGTCTAGATTGTTTCTCCTGGGTATATATATGCTTGTTTAAATACTGGTATGATATTTTGATCAATTTCTCATACTTCTGAAATAGTACAATTGTAAGCTCTTATCTTCTTTCTTACAGCTATTTTCTGAAATTTGTTTTGAGATAATTTGTATCCCAAACCAGGAGCAAAGGTCAAACCAAAGATCTGTGCACTGCACTCATCACTCGGTGTGATGTTCTTTACTGAATGTCAGTCTCAGACTTGACCAACTACATAAGAACTGGTGAAGGCCTGGTCTGGTTCTCACATATGAGCTTAAAGTGTGAAGTAACCAAAAACATAGACATATTTTGAGAATATCAGACAAAAACACAACCACTCACTCTGCAGTCAGTATAACCATGTACACCTGTGTCACTCGCTTTACGAGCAGTTTCCCTCACTTTCTTGCTGGATTGCATGTTTTTCCTGACCTCAGAAGTAACTCTTCAGCCACCCTGAGTTTTTGACCCATTTGTTCTTTTTTAATCCTGATCCGCTCTTGGCCAGAATCTCTACTCCTACTCCCTTTGTCCCAGTTTGTTTTCACCAGATGTTCCTGTCACTCTAGACTTGTACTCCCAGTTAGTTCCTATTTTCCTCTGTTTGTAACTCTTGCCCGATATCCTTCCCACTCTGGACTTACACTCCCGGTTTGCACCTTTATATTTCTGCCTATATAGACTTTGGACCTGTTTTTCTACTTTGATTTTCAGTTCATCATTATTTTCCCCTGAAGGTTAGTTTTTCCTTAGTGCTTAGTTTCTTCACTTTTTTGTCTTTTTCTTTTCACAGTTTTGTCCCTGCTTTAGTCTAGTTTGACTGTTATCTTGTTTTCCTGTTTTGGCTTTTCCTGTTTATGATGTTGTTTAAGCTTGATTATCTTTCTGTTCTTTTTGTATTAAAGTTCTATTTTGCCAATCCATCCTTTGTCCTGGTCCGCATTTGGGTATGCTATTTTCCAAAATTTACCCAACCATTTGTCCTGACCTCATCCCTACAAGTTTGAGTGAAGGTGTTGACTGAGGCTACTGGACAACTACAAACATCAATATGGTGCCCTTGGGATTTTTTTTTTTTTTGTTTTTTTTGTTTTGTTTTTTGTTTTTTGCTGCTCACATACAAAAGGTTGCTGGTGGAGTGGGTTGTTGTGGGTTTGGCAGTTCAATCACACAGCTTCACCGTGCTGAAATGTCCAACAGCTGTAAAACACACCATTATAGCTCAAAGCAGTCATCCAGGAGAAGTCAACAGGTTTAGGACAATAACCTCAGTGCTTCCTAGGAGACACAGGAGAGCACAGAATTCATGGTTCAATCAATTATGGCAAGTCGTCCAGGTCCTGAAGCTGCAAAACAACCTCAGACCATTTCACCACCACCACCATGTTTGATTGTTATTCTGATTTTCTTCTTATGAAATGCTGTTAGTTTTACACCAGATGTAAAAGGACACATACCTTAAACTTTTTAAGTCTCTTCGGTTCACAGAATATTTGCACAAAAGTCTTGAAGAGAATCAAGATGTTTTTTGGTAAATGTGAGATGGACCTTTGTGCTCTTTTTGGTCAGCAATGGCTTTCACCATCCATGTATACCATTTTTCCCCAGTCCCTTTCTTATTGTTGAATCATGAACACTAACCTCAACCAAAGATGTTGTTCCATGTTCTTTTACGACCTCTTGGATGAGTTGTTGTTGTGCTCTTGGAGAAATGTTGGTAGCCGGCCACTCCTGGGTTCACCACTGTCCTAAGTTTTCTCCATTTGTGGATAATGGCTTTCACTGTGGTTCACCGGAGCCTCACAGCCTTAGGAATTGTTTTGGACCATTTTCCAGACTGATACATGTCAATCACTTTATATCTATATCTGCTCTTGAATCTCTTTAGATCGTGGCATGATTTTGCTTTTTGAGATCTTTTAACGTGCTTCACTCTGTCACACAGCTTCTATTTAAGAGATTTCTTGATTCAACGGGTCTGGCAGTAATTAGGTCTGGTTGTGGCAACTGAAACTGAACTCAGCTTTCCAAAAATGTGGTTAATCACAGTTCATTCATCATTTAGCAAGGGTGGGCAATTGCTTTTTCAAATAAGGCCAAAAAGATTTGGACACCTTTTTTCTTTAATAAATAAAATCATTTAAAAACTGCATACTTTTTCACAACACTGCAGCAACTTTTGTATCAGATTATCATTTTTCAGTAAAAGAACTTAGTTTAAAATTAAATAAAACTGAAGTCTCCCACTTGGGGGGGCACCTAACAAACAGTGTAAAAGAAGAATATAGTGATGTTGAACATCAAATTAAACCTCAGAACTTGGGCAACAAGACTATATAAACTACTACAAGATTATATTTTTTACATGCCCCAAACACAACTCAAACAACAACAAAATGTTCACATTGTACACTGTGATTTGAGGTTTAGAGCTGAGCTGCATCATCCCAAAGGGCTACTCATCCGGAAAGTGCTTTTTTTATTTTTAGGTGAACCTGAAATTTTTTCATTTGTGCTGTGTGCCGTCTTCATTTACTTCTAATCAGTAACACATATACTGATATTTGGACATCTTAACAAAGTGTTCCCTTTGCTATGACACAAAAATTATTCAAATAGACCTTGTGATTGCAGAGATAATTATTAATTTTAGGTATGTGATGTATGTGTGTCGAGCAGAGCCCTAAAAATAGGCTTAGGGCTCTTTATACAATCCCAATCCATAAAATTGGGATGCAGTGTAAAATTGATATAAAAACAGAATGCAATGATTTGCAAATCTCCTAAACACATATTTTATTTACATTAGAACATATAAACATATCAAATGTTACATTTTAATTTAAAAAAATTTAATTTTGAAACTGTTGACAGCAACACATCTTAAAAAAGTTTGGACAGGGCCATGTATACTTTTTATGTACTTATCAGAGGTAAACTAAAAAGTAGGCCAATTTAGTCCCAAAAAGTATTAAAATAGTATACTAGCAATTATACTAGAAGGACATTCAGTATATGTAGTAAGTATACTTACTATATTTGAAGTATACTTAAGTATACTTCATAAAATAATCTTTAAGTATATTACTTTTTTGTTAGGGCTTACTAATTTAAATCAAACACAAGTTCGTTCTCCCTCTTGGTGCGATTCGCTGGGTCTAGTAAGAACTCAGTTCAGCACCACAACAACCACACCAAGACGCCTAAAAGAGATGGTCATGATCTGAATCGTTTAGCAAACGTTGGTGTGGTCCAACTGATGAGAAAGTGTGACTTACCAAAACAGGACCAAAAGCTAAAAATCCCATGGTTTAAGGACATTTGATTATGTGTAGATTTTAATTCCTTTCACCATTAAAAGAAATTGAGTGATCATTGAGTGATGCAGGAACCTTTTAAATCTTATCTCAAAACCAAAACTACCACTTCACAAAAGCATGACACAGCTCCTCAGGATAAAACTCTGTAGCACATTTCAACCCCTCCTTTAAAAGCAGCGGTGCAAATTTTCTGAACAGAGAAGGCAACTCTTTAAACAAGGAGTAAAGGAAGCCATTTACATCAGACTGGAGTGACCCGTCTTGTAATGCAGCTACATTGCAGTTATTCTTCAGCGTTCAAAATACATGAACATTTGGATCAGCAACCCACAGGTGACCATCAAAAGGTCAATGACTAGTTTATGACTGCTATTCCAACTAGGTTATTTAGAACCCAGAAGGGTCATAAGGGTGGGTGTTTAATACCTGTTTTGAATTTCGCCAGATGGCGTTTACTGCACCATCACACCTGTGCCAGCTCGGCAAACGGCAGGGAAAAGGAGGAGAATAATGACCTCTCTGGCTTTTGATACCTTTTAGCATAAGTCATTAGGTGAGTTGGCAGCATGTTTTGATTTGATTCAATCTTTTGGTCTTTTGTTTACTTGATAATTGTGGTGATCAAATACATAAGTTCTATGTTGTTTAATGTAGCAAACTCAACTACCCTTTTTATTCCATTACTTTTGTGGGGGACCATATGTAAAAACTGCATAATAAAATCTTCTGACATATTTAAGCCATAAAAATGGAAAACTTTATTTATTGATGATTCACAGTGAAACACTCATATTCAAATAATAATTCTCTAATACTAATAATAGCTCTTTCATCTTCTTGTTCTTCTTTCTTTTATATGTTGAGTAAACATTCAGACCGTTGTATTATAGACAAATACAAAGATCTCCCATTCGTCTTTGCTCTTCTCTTGTTGGTGGGAGGACACTCTGCCCTTTGCTGATTAAATTGGTGCTAATGATCTCAAGAACATTTAATTTGGCTACCAACATCAGTTACTGATGTGCAACTGTGTATTTATGTGTCATGTATTTGTGTAATCATGTGCTTGTGAGTAAGTGATGTTTACAGGAGATGTCTAAAGAGCAATGTGGTGCTGTGACAGTTGTAAAGGGTGACTCTGAACACTCCCAAGTGTTTATGGCTGGATGATGGCCGCCCGACTGAGTGGTGAGGTCATCATGAGATAATGAGCCTCGTCCACTTTGATGTTTGCATTCTCCCTCTGAGCCTCATTATTTTATACTCCGATTCTTCTGCTTTGTGTTGCTTTTTTTTCTCGCCATTCTGTGCAGAGTCACAGTTGTACCTCAGAGATTTTAAGCCACACTGGGATTTGTCTGCACAGAAAAAAACTTTGAATCATTGCAGCTTTTTTATTGTTTCTGTATACAAACATGTCTCTACATCTCTTGAAAGGGCTCGGATGGTGGAAAACAAGAAAAACAAGTTTTGAGATGGAGAGGACCCTCCAGAGCTGCAGTCTATGGTCTTTTCATTTAAAGTTTTGAAATAGTGAATAAGGTTGGAGCCACAGTCACGGTATGCAGTTAGGAATATTGTTAATTTTGTGTAAATAACTTCCATAGCAATTAGAAAACAAATTTAGAGACGTCTAAACAACTTTTGGTGAATATAATACAATGACACAGATGTGTTTAAATACACTTAGGATTTTTAAAAACAAGACAAAAGGACCAAAATACCAGTTTAAACAATGACGTAGCTGTTTAACTAAATTTTACTCTGCAAACTGCAATTATGTTTCTGTGGTACATTCAGTGAGACAAACCATCGAAACATTTACAATTGCACTTGTTTTAATGTGTTTGTTTTGAACATCTATTTGCTGAGTTTATTCCAAGTAATATTTTTAGCAGAGATTATGCTTGTGGTGATGTTATATGTGTGGGTCTATTGGACTATTGTGCATGTTTATCATAGATTAAAATAATTTAATATTTCTCTTGTGTATGTTTTTCCTCTAAAAATGATTTAAATTCATCTATCCTCCCATGATAACACTATTTCTCAATGTTTAATCAAACCAGTTAAAGTATTTCCAGATAGCAAATGCTTGTCCCGCAAACATATTATGAGACAGTGGGCCTCTGGGTAGATGTAAAAGACCCCCCAAGCTTCCTCTATGTGACTCCCACCCTGAAAGAGCATCTTGCATCTCTTTGTGGCCATTTTGTGTCTCTGTGAAAAATGAGTACTGACAAAACAAGAGCTTTTATTGCAAGTGTGGTAGTCGGTGTCACTTTGTGGTTATTTTATATCTTTGAACCAAGCTCTGTGACTTTCAAATCCCAAATATTGACTGTTTTCACCAGTTCATCCAGTTTCTTAAACTGAAAATCTTAAAAATGGGGGAATCAGCAGTGTCCATCTACATGGTGACTTGTTCTGACATCATGCAAACAAAGTCAATGATAAACTTCAAAAGATCAAGGCAGCTGCACTTTTGACATGTGTCACTGCAGTTGCTCTTCACCAACTGCAAAACCTACAGGGGATGATGGGGAACACCTGGCTTTCTACTGATCTAAGAGCCACAGTAATTGGCTTAGATGTTAGATCAACAATGTGATGTTTTATAGAAACCTTTCAGATCTTCTATCGTCCTGGATAAAAGTGGAAAACTAAAGAGTTTTAACAGTCTGTGCTACAAATGCCAAGTGATACGCAGGATGCACTGAACAGTATGACAACAATTTAATGTTGGCCATGATCAGCAGATATCAGAGCACGCAGTCCATCGCAGTTCGTAAAGTCATGGCTGGTTGTTTTAAATCTAAATGATCTGATGCTCAAATCGAGTACAAGTGTCTAATGCAGTAAGTCTTTGCTTGGAGCATAGTGTATTGCAGCCCTAAACAGCAGTGTCAATGACAGTAAAGACAAGCTCTGGTTTTATACACTATATACTGTACATATATACACATTTATGTATATATTGCCCCTATATATTTCTTTCACTACACATTTTTGCATGTTGAAAGCAGTGATCTTATTTCCCTGATGTGAGAAACAGATTCAGTTTTATTTGTTCCATGTTGTATATTGGCCTTATTGATTTCCAGATGCAGATTGATGTTTTTAATATTCTGTCCATATAGAGCAACAAATCCCAGTTAAGCACTAGTGTAAAACAGCTGTGATGTCTGATTATATGTTTTCCCATTCCCTTCTTCTTTTGGCCTTTGTGATTTTTCACCACTGTATGTAAATTTAGTTTGTAGTGTCATATAAACTGCACAGGCATCACGTCAGCTTTATGGCTACTGTTTCTCTGTACTTTGTCTTTTTTTAATATATTCCTCTGGTAATAATCATGTTTTATGTCTGTCTTCCCCAGCTAATGTGATGTTTTGGAGTTGTGGATTTTATATTTTAGCCCAAGAAAATGAAAGTGCTGTATTAAATGTGTGAATTCCCCCTGCTGTGCGTGTTGCACAACAAGTACAGTCAGCATTGAAGCACAAAGCAGGGCTGTTTGAGGTGCTTGTGTTGAAGTGATCGTCTAGTGTAACTGAAGATGTCTTTATCACTTAAATCATTACCATCATCATTATACACAAGACTGAATATCAGTTTGCATTTAGATGAGCCTCATTTAATTGTCTATTACATTTCTTTAAACTGCAGTGTGAATCAAGTAAGTACCTCTTTTTCTGTCTAAAGCTAAATTCACATATCTAAAAATAGGTGGCAAGTGATTGTTGGAGGGGGTTTGTGCTGATATGCATCTACCGTCTAATATCTTTCTAATTGTCTGGATATTTTGGTACTGATTATGACCTTAACTAAAAGGTTTTTGCAGGCTGCGGGCTACAGTATGAACATTGTTTAACAGTTATTAGATCAGGGCCCCCCCAAGCACTGAGGAGGAACTTAAAGAGGATTTGCCCACTGAGAACTGCAGTTCAAGGAAACACATCAAAATGGCTAAAATCACAGGCAAATTAAGAAAAAATCTTCACATATTTTTGTCATGAGTCCAGTAAACAGAATGGACTCTAAAAACTGACAGCTGGCAACTCGAAATGGTTTTAAAAGATTCTATTAAAACTACTGAGGCTGGTCTGAGCAGGTGAGAGCAGGCAGGATCCAAGGAGTAGAACAGTGAGTATTTCTGGGTTTGGAGATCAGGTTTAGCAGTTGAGTCTGATTAGGTCGGGCAGAACAGAGGTGAGAGCCAAAAGGCAGAACGGGGTCATGGTTTGGGCAGTCCAAAACACCTAGTCAATAATTTCCAAGGTCCACAGTCCAGAGATCAGATTCAGATTTACAGAGAAAATGTGTGCAGCCCACTACAGAAACACTTTTTTTTGTGTTTCTGTGCATCTTTATTTGGTTGTGTTATCTCATGCTGATGCATTTTTTTTCTTAAACACCTCACAAATACAGAACATAGAAGTTATATGTTTTAAAAAAGGTCTATATTGTTTCAGGCAAATAAAAATGTTTTCAGCAAACAATTATTTATTATACTGTAGAAATCTATGCTCTTAGAGTCTATAGTGGTGTGTGCATGTGTGTGTGTTTGTGTAGCGTCAATGAGACGGCACACAGACACAGCAGTCCATTTATTAACACAATTCTGTGCCTGTGTAAAGCACTGACCTCTTATACCCTCAAATGCCCACAGTTGTACTGATCATCTTGTGAAGACCTAATGTCAGCATCATGTAGTAAATTCATGCTGTATGGTATATGTCTGTAGTTTTAGGACTCCATATAGACTCCATACAGATGCTGGTGCTGCTTGTTTTCTAACATGAATCCTTATTCTAAACTATAATTGTAACACTTGAAACTCATTGGTAAGAATGGGGATCCGTAAGAGTACCTCTGTACTGCCGCTATGTGCTGTCATGGTTTATGCTGAACTACTGTATGTTATATACAGCATAAAAAATATTATAATTACAACAATAAATTATAAAGTTAAGTGTCCATATTAATTAAGCAGTAGTAGTAATGCTTATATACCTAAGTTACTTCAACCTTGTTACTTTTAATCCTTTAAGTAGAACTTTGTTGAAGAAGTTTGATACTTTTGTACTATCACTCAAGTACCTTTATGTAGGAGCTATGTTGCCAGGGGCTTAAGCCCCTTACAATCTAGGACAGTTACGTTGCCCAGATTGGCATCACTGGGGCCCCACCTTGGAGCCAGGCCTGGGATTGGGGCAGGGGGTTAGGGTTAGGGTTAGGAGGGGAGCACCTGGGGGCTAGCACCTTGCCCATGGGACCCGGCCGGGCTTAGCCTGAAGCAGTGACGTGGGACCAACTTCCTTGTACTCTCTTCTACTCTGGAGTTGCTCTGGAAGGTGCTCCGACTGGGGACTCTGTCGCCCTACTAGGGGATTTCAACATGTGGGCAATGGCAGTGATACCTGGAGGGGCGTGATTCGGAGGAATGGCCTCACCAATCTGAATCGGAGTGGGGTTCTGCTATTGGACTTCTGTGCTAGTCACAGTTTGTCCACCACCATGTTATAGCATAAGGGTGTCCACCAGTGCATGTGGCACCAGGACACCCTAGGTTGGAGGTCTATGATCGACTTTGGGGTTGTGTCATCTGACCTCCGACCATATGTCTTGGACACTCGGGTGAAGAGAGGGCTGAGCTGTCAACTGATCACCACCTGGTGGTGAGCTAAATCCGGTGGCAGAGGAGGACGCTGGATAGACTTGTCAGACCCAAACACATTGTGAGGGTCTGTTAGGAATGTCTGGTAGGACCCTCTGTCAGGGGGGTCTTCAACTCCCACCTCAGGGAGAACTACAACCAGGTCCCAAGAGAAGTTGGAGACATTGAGTCCAAGTGGACCATGTTCTCCACCTCCATTGTCAGTGTGGCTGTTTGGAGTTGTGGCTATAAGGTCTCAGGTGCCAGTAGTGGCAGCAACCCCCAAACCCGGTGGTGGACACCGGAAGTAAGGGAAGCCATCAAGCTGTCTTATCAGGCCTGGTTGGCTCGTGGGACTCCTGATGCAGCTGATGGGTATCAGCAGACCAAATGCACTGCAGGCATTGCGATTGCGGAGGCAAAAGCTCAGACCTGGGAGAAGTTCCCAGCCATGGAGGACTATTGGTCAGCCTCGAAGAAATTCAGGCAAACCGTCCGGCGCCTCAGGAGGGGGAAGCAGTTTTCTGCCAACACTGTCTACAGTGGAGGTGGGGAGCTGCTGACCTCAACCGAGGACATTGTAGGATGGTGAAAGGAATACTTTGAAGACCTCCTCAACCCCATCGAAACTCCTTCTGTAGAGAAGGCAGAGGTTGATTCGTCCATCAACCTGACCGAAAGTCGCAGGGGTAGTCAGTAAGCTCCTTGGTGGCAAGGCACCAGGGCGGATGAAATTCGCCCTCTGCACCTTAAGTCTCTGGATGTTGTGGGGCTGTCTTGGTTGACACGCCTTTGCAGCATTGCATGGAGATCGGGGACAGTACCTCTGGACTGGCAGCCTGGGGTGCTAGTTCCTCTTTTTAAGAAGGGGGACCAGAGGGTGTGTTCCAACTGTAGAGGGATCGCACTTCTCAGCCTCCCTGGGAAAGTCTATGCCAGAGTGCTGGAGAGGAGAATTAGGCTGAACCTCAGATTCAGAAGGATTAATGCGGCTTTTGTCCTGGCCGTGAAACACTGGACCAGGGTTCAGGGGAGTTTGCCTATCCAGTCCACATGTGCTTTGTGGACTTGGAGAAGGTGTTTGACTGTGTCCCTCATGGACTATTGGTCAGCCTTGAAGAAATTCAGGCAAACCGTCCGGCGCCTCAGGAGAGGGAAGCAGTTTTCTGCCAACTCTGTCTACAGTGGAGGTGGGGAGCTGCTGACCTCAACTGAGGACATTGTAGGACGGTGGAAGGAATACTAACC
Source organism: Helostoma temminkii (assembly GCA_900302695.1). Taxonomy (NCBI): domain Eukaryota; kingdom Metazoa; phylum Chordata; class Actinopteri; order Anabantiformes; family Helostomatidae; genus Helostoma; species Helostoma temminkii. The sequence goes on from OMLM01013033.1 coordinate 87,031, forward strand.
CTAACCCTAACCCTAACCCTATCCTGTGGGAGGTGCTCTGGGAGTACGAGATTCAGAATGCTCTGTTAAGGACCATCCAGATATTGTACTACCGGAGCAGGAGTTTGGTTCACATTGCTACCAGTAAGTGAAACCTGTTCCTGGTACATGTTGGACTCCGACAGGGCTGCCCTTTGTCTCAGTTTTGTTCATTATTTTTATGCACAGAATTCTTATGCACACACACACACATATAAATACGCACAAACACGTTGTCTTTAAAAAATGGTATAATACATGCTGTGGCAGCAGCTCTGAGCTCAGCAGTTTTCATTCAGTTGTTTTACCACAACATAATATTTTCTCTTGATCTGACAGCAAACCACTCACTATTGTTTTCATTGTTTTCTGTTAAAATGTGTTCTAGTCTGTCGACTGACTCCCCAGTGTTTTGTTATTGCTGTGCTTTGTTTTGTTTTGAATCCTGATGTTTGACAAAGGTTTAATGTTATTGATTTTTATTTTTGACCTGCCTGCTCTGACCTTTGAGTCTGCTGACTGTGACTGAACTGTTTTCTATCTGCTGTCAATAAACATGGAGGAAACATTAATAACTAAAACCTCACAACAATACAGAGAGAAAACCAAAAACAGCTTAGTTACAATTTGTTACTTGTTCTACCTATTTTTTCTTGAAATGTGCTCATAAACTTATCTTAATGTGCTTAATATGGTGAATGTCTCTACACTGCCAGCACTGTAAAGACACTCAAGGCTTTAACCATTGGTGCTTGATTAGTATGTTTCAAAGCATTCTCATTTATTTTAATTTCATAATGATGACTACCTGCAGCACTGGGCAAAGTGTAACAGAGCGTAGCAGAGCAGTTATGGGAAAGCCAAGTGGATTGATTTTGCATCTCTAGCTTAGGTTGAATATTGTAGCTTTAATAATATTGATAACATGATATAACAGATTAAGCATGATACTTAAATGAGATCAGTTCTGTGTGAATCAATGAGGAGATTTTTTTATTATACTGTCTGAATCTGTAACTTCACACAGTTTTCATTTTATTCATATGGATATTTAAACTTAATTGAATTTTTTTAAGGGTAACACACTTTTCCCTTGATGGCGTGTTTTTTCTGTACCATGAATACACACACACACACACACACACACACACACACACACACACACACACACACACTATAGCCATACAGTCTGACAGCAGGATCTCCACAAGACTGAGTCCTTGGATACTGTGACGTCCTGTGCTGTCACATACTTACATAGCTTCTCCTACCATTACTATGCTGATGACACTCAGCTTTCTTGACACTCAGCTGGAGGTACACACTGCTGCTTACATGGCTGCCACCTGAGAGTAGACGTCAAGGCTGCAACACAACAAGGCAGAGCTTTCCCATCTCCTGTCTTCTTGTTGGAGCTCTGACATCAGACGTTTGCAGGTGATCCACAATGCTGCTCCAAACTCTCCCCACTTTTTTTACACCACTCCTCTTCTTCATTCTTAGGGAGCTGCCCTCCCTATATATAAGACAAGGTCAAACCACAAACCCTCGTCCCACCAGTGCACTGCCTGAGGATGTTTCGCTTTCCCATCATTCATAACACTCTTCTTTGCTGTGGCTAGATACTGGTGGAATTAACTTAACACTGTTGATTGATTGCTGTGTATAACATGCATGTCTGATTCTATAAATAGGATGTGATAGAAGGGCTTGATGGTATCTAGCTCTTGTTTCTATATGGTTTGGATGAATTTATCAGAAGTGGCTTTGAACCAAATAACCTCAAAAGAATGTAATAATTTTGACTTCAATATACACACACTGTCCTGCTACCACAAATATTTACTAGAGCACTAAAGCTGAATCAGGCCCTGAAAACAGTCCCTAGCAAATGCACCTGCAGTTGGAGGAAGCTACCCAGCTTTATTAAAAGTGTTAAATACAGTTAATGTGGGTGACAGTGGCTCAGTGGGTAGAGTCCCTTTTTGTCCTTGGACAACACTGAACTCCAGGATGTCCAAAAAAAAACTAAACCACTGAGGATGTACAAGTCAGTGCACTCTGGGTACCGGCACCAAACCCAGGGAATGTTGGGGAGGACTGCATCAGGAAGGGCATTTCTGGCATAAAATTCCTGTGCTAACTAAATGTGTGGAGCAACATTAGTGATGATAATTTCACGGCAGTTACAAACTTTCTAAAATGGCGTATTTCACAGGAGGACTGTCTCCCTCTTCCAATGAATCAGCCAACGTTGAAGATTTCTGAGCACCTTGTTGACTGGTGAAGTGGCAACAACACAGTTGTTTCACTGAGAAAAACATAGAATAATGTCAGACTTGAAGTTTATCCTCACAACCTATCATAAAGATGCTGCATATGTCATAACAACACACTCATTAATAAGACATCACAAACTTCAGATTTGAACTCAGTGCTGTTACTTCTCTGTCACTGCCATCTTCTCACGATCATAACATCAGTGTCACCCTGCCAACATCAAGTGTGTCCACAGTGGAGCACCATGAGAGACAACATACCATAAGTGACCTGTGAACCACACACTCTCACACACACATACACTTATAGAATATCATGTGACACACTGATCACAGACAAATGATCTGTGGTTTCTGGTGGCAATCCTGAGGAGTAGTTGCTAGGCAACCAGGGGAGTTTCTTAAAGCACTTGTATCTCCTCTGCAGAGGATGGAGATGATGGGGAGGATGGGGAGAAGAGAACAGAAACATTGAATTGGATGTTGTGTGGTGAAGCTGGTTATGTAACATGGTCTTGAAGTGTAGGATTGTCTCTATAAATATTCTTGATCCCTGCTTCCACATCAGAGCCAAATCCTCTTGGCTTCTACATCCAGTCTGCAGGTGTATAAGGAATACAAACCATTCTGTTTCCTGTTTGTTGAGCAGCAGCAGATTTACTCAACAGCATCAATACGTTACTCTGCCAAACACTGAGAACCAAATGGTAAGTCAGGATTAAACAAAAATAGACTGATGGGCTCTGTTCAGATCACTGTGTAGCTGTTATCATGAACTGAAAGATCATTTATAAGAAATGTGTGTTACCAGAGTAGGTGACTTAGTGCTTTCAGTCACGGCCGAGAACTGAGGCTGCTCTTATGTGAACAAATTAGGTTAACACTGCGAAGGTCTCCTTAGACAGATTGCCTGAAAATGTTTTCTTTTTCCTTTGGTATTTCTGGATTTAATAACTTTATCTTCAGTTTTTAACTTTGTCTGCTCCCAGTGGTGTAAAGTACCTTTAAGTAAGTACAACGTGATTATTTTTCTGCTGCTTCACTAAAATATATTTCAGAGGCAAATGTGGTATTTTTACTCTACAATCACAATTCTTAAAAAGTTGGACACTGTGTAAGAGCCACATAAAAACATAATGCAATAATTTCCAAATCTTATAAATACATATTTTATTCACAATAGTACAATGGCTGAAATTCAGAAAACACAAACACAGGTTGAAGCATGAACAAAAAGGAAACGCACTGCAAATCACAAAATGCAGCAAACAGAAAAGCAGGTAAAAATTCAAAACACTGCAAATACACTATCCTAAAATGAAAGTATGCCAGGAAGCTAGGGGCAGTAATGAGCTCGTGTGGCCTAGTGGCTACAAAGACAGAGCGCCCATGAGGAAACAGTGACAACTTGAGTTAAATGAGTGCTGCTGGAAGAGACCAGTCCTGTTGAGACTGGATCACATGTGGATTATTTTGAACAAAAATGTAAGTTTTTACAGTAAGGAAGTCTCACTTTCTTACAAGACTACCCCCAGGCAGTTGGCACATAAATTAAAAAGTCGATTAAAGTGCTACATCCATTAACACAAAATGTACCTCAGAGAACAGACAGTTTAACACATTCACACACACAATCACAACTTTGTACGGATCCCATTTAACCACAGAAAGACAGTTTTTGACGAATCACCAATATTTCACGTCAGTCTCTGTGGCCAATCTGGGACGCTACACAATTATTTACAAAAAAAATTTTAATTCAGTCTTAAAAATTAACATATATTTCCTTAGGAGAAAGAGGAAACAAAATATATTCTTTCCTTAGTAATTTTATGTAGATTTCAAATTCCGTAAGTATATATTTTCTTTTGGCAGGATTTGGGTAGCAAATGTGTGATAAAATATTTCTGTTGGTGCATTTCTAGTCACAGAAACCTATATCTTCTGTACAGAGTGTAGTATATCTCCTTTCACCATTAAGATTAACCATGGATGTATTAATGGCCATTGGTTTGTCTTGGTCTGTGGAGCCACTAGGCCTCACAAGCTCATTACTGCCCCCAGCGTCTTGGAGCGCTTTGGGTTTAGGATAGTGTATTTGAAGCGTTTTGAATTTGTACCTGCTTTTGTGTTAGCTGCGTTTTGTGATTTGCAGCGCTTTTCTTTTTTGTTCGTGCTTTGACTTTTGTTTGTGTTTTGTGATTTGCAGCCAATTCCTACATGCTTGTACATGCTTTGTCTCTGGGGCCCACCATACAATAGAACATATAAAACATAAAATGTTTAAATAGAGCAAATGTACCATTTTATTGATTTGGACATGGCCATGTTTACCTCAGTGTAGCATCCCCTCTTCTTTTAACAACTGTCTGTAAAGGTCTAGGAAATGAGGAGACCAGTTGCTGAAGATTTGGGAGATTAATGTTGTCTCATTCTTGAATGATATAAGATTCTAACTGCTCAGCTGCCCTGGGTCTTCTTTGTCATATTTTGCATTTCAAAATATTTGCAGTTATCGAAAGGTCTGGACTGCAGGCAGGGCCCTTGTATTAAGAGGTTAGCCATACAATTGTCATAGATGCAGTATGTGATTCAGCTTAAAATATGTCTGCTTACTGCTAGATCTGTTGTATTGAGAAATCACTAACATAGAAGTTGCCTGACAAAGTGAATCAGGCTAAAATATCTCAAAAAGCAACGCATCATGTCACGATCTAAAGAAAATAAAATTACATGTATCAGCCTGGAAAGGGTTCCAAAACCATTTCTAAGGCTTTAGGACTGCATCCAACTACAGTGAGAGCCATTATCCACAAATGGAGAAAGCTTGGAACAGTGGTGGGCAATCTACCAAAGTTACTCCATAAGTACAAAGACAAATAACTGAGGTCATAAAATAAGCCATAACAACATCTAAAGAACTGCAGGCCTCACTTGACTCAGGTAAAAAACAATTCTACAAGAAAGAATGGGACAGAATTCATCCACAGCGATGTGAAAAACTCATTGCCAGTTATCGCAAACACTGGATTGCAGGTGTTGCTGCCAAGGGTGGCACAACCAGATACAACCAGTAATTAAGTTTATGGTGTAATTACTTTTTCACATAGGGCCAGTCAGTTTGACAGCTTTTTTCCTTAACAAATGAAATCATCATCTAGTGACTGCATTTTGTATTTACTTTTGTATTTACTTACCTTTCAGCTTGCTGCACCCCCATAACAGCAAGCTGAAAGGTCCCTCTTCTGGTGTATGCAGTGCCCATAATTCCCCCCAAAAAAATGCCAAAATCTGATTCGTCCACCTTACCAGCATTTCTGCACTGTATATTTCTTTGTTGTAGTAAATTATCTGAGTACTTCTTTCAGCGTTGTCTTTTCCTATGTTCCTCATTAAGTATTAAATATTAGGCATGAAGTCAAACTGTGGACCGCAGTCATACCAAGCACAGCAACAGAGAACATCTATATTATGATGCAGAGGGCAATAAAGGAGATGAAGATCAAATGAAGGGTTGAACCTCCTTCATTAGAGTGAGGGGAAAGAAATATGGCTTTCATCTGGGTGAATATTTGAAAAGCAGCCTGACAGTGAAGAGAGAGAGGCCACAATCAGCTCCCACATGGACTGGCTCATTTGTTCTAATTATATTAAAGTGTCAGTTAATTCCCTTGTACAGTATATTGATGCTGAAAAATGTTGCCTGTTTAGACAAACACACAGTGAACTCATCACTGATAGGAAACTGATCTCCAGCCTGTTCCTGTTCTGATGGTGACAAATGAGAATGTGTCAAAATGCAATAGAATTAAGCTTTTACCCCAATGTGTTGCCTTCACGTCAGTGTGGGGAAAATAAAATGTTACACATTGACACTGATTTATATCGTATGTTTTAATTGACTGTGATAGTGTGAAGAGTAGGAAATAGAGAGAGATGGAGGAAATACATGTAGTTGTATTAAAATTTCAGTCAGTGTTTATCCGGTTTTATTTACAGCTATCAGCCACAACCTTAACACTACCTGGTGGTTTTAATGGACAGGAGTCGCAGAGCTCCATATACAGCATGCACTGTATGTCTGACACCTGTTGATCATTGTTCCCTATGCTAACCTCCAACCACCTGCTGATTTTGAAGCTTTGTGTACATCTTGGTGTTCATTCCCAGCTCTGCAGTGTCACTTTGTTATATAATCCCAGACTGTTGCATAATCTCACTTCTAAAACTTGCTGAATGAAAACAGAAAGTCTGACGGAGCACTCAAGTGAATCAGCTCTTTCATTACATCATGTTGTACTGAAGAAATGCAAACTCACTACATTTCTAATCTACACTACTAATCCGGTAATGTTTTTTGATTGTGTTTAAGATCCCTACTCACTGTGGTGGTGGGTTCACATTCACACATTCAGGCTCTGGATGTTTGACAGTCACTGCCACCTGCTGGTGGATCCAAACATCAGGCCCTGCAGGCATGACTTTTAAACTCAGACATGAAGAAGGTGCAGACGCAGAGTTGTTGTTGTTGAACATTAAAAGACCTCGCAAAGTCCCTGTGTGTGTCAGTCACCCACAGACTTCATACATTTCTGTAGTCTGCTTTGTAAAACACCAACAATTAGCAGCTTATGAAAGATAAAGTCTGAACTCATTTCACAGCTGCACCCACACAAACAGAAGGGAGGTATTACTTCATACAGTTGCTAAGTTTGTATGATTATTGTTGATGACATTTACTGCAGTTTCTAAGTTTACAGTCAAAACAAAAAGTCTTTTGTATATTTAGTCACATTACATTAATATTTCACTAGATGTGTTAAACACTTAAGTGGTGATCTACAACAGGGGGGCCCATGTTTAATGGTTTGCGCAACGATTAACATAACAATGAAAGTACATTAACATCAATAAGTATGTTAATTCTGTGTCTGTCACTATTTGGTTCAGTCTTGATTATCTCAACTATGGCTGACATGAAATGTGGTTGCGTTTTGTTCCCCTCAGGAGTTGATGATCTGCTGACTTCACATGTAGCGCCATTAACAGGACATCATTTAAATGTGTCCCATGGGCTATAAATATGGATAGTTTTATCAGCTGTAGCAACTTTGCATTTACTGCAAATTGGCAAATGTTGGCACAGAGCGGCTAGCAGGTCTGTATGTGCATTTTCCCCACAACTATCCAATTTAAGCTTTTCCCACTTATAGACTATTGGACTTTACACGCAACATAAACTATCTTGAAGGAACATTTCAATGAATTAAGCATTTTGATCGAAGCCAAGCAAGCACAATATCCATAAATACTATTATTAAGGCCTTCATCTAAAAGAGATAAAATAAACTGCAAAGTCAGGTCACTGAAAAATTGTTTAATGTTTAATAAAATACAGTAAAAACTTGTCAACATACAGAAATCAACCAACTTCCGCCACCACCGCCACAATCACAGGTGCACCATAGTGGTCTGAACAGATACCAGGTACACCCCACCACAGGTGAGTGCTTCACAACACCTACAGGCTGAGGAGCCACAGTCTGCTGCCTTTCATTTACGATCCCCTCACTGAAGCTGCAGCTGGAACATCTGGATCTGTGGACTCCTCTTAAAGCCCAGGTTAAACCTCGCCCATTGGAGCCCAGGATGCTCCTGCCGTCTGCACATCTCGTTTTGTCACCAAAGAGGCCGTGGTCGGTGTCCGGGATAAGCCGTCCGAGGTGCCCTAGATTTTAAAAAGTACAGCAAAAAATGAAAAAATATGTTTATCCATTTTTCCTGTACAATGGGAAAAAAAAAAAACATGAGCAGACATGGTTCACACTTGGTGGGTTGGGTGTGCGGCTTTGTGCTGCTAGGGCCAATTCTCTAAGCTTGTAACAACTGGCCCTTTATATATTCAAATTTCTATATACAACCCTCCTATGGCATTTTCTAAATTAAATTGACTTATTAGAAGAAGTTAACTCGTCTTCAGCACTAAAGGTCAGCAGCATCTATCCACAGCCCACACATACATCTAGGGATACAAACTTTAAGCAAACAGTTCTAAAAAGGAGAAGTTCAACTCCGTGAGTCAATGTGTTCGCAAACAGCTCTGAAGTGTTAAGTCTACTTTTTCTGCACCCGTGCAGCAACCATCCCCTGTGGAGGAAAAGGTCAAGTTAAGCTGGTTAACTTTTTTTACAGTCTTAAGTTCCATCTGTCTGACATCATTAATCATTTCTCAAATGTAAAACATCTTAATTGTACAAATAGCATTTTGAGTCACATCCCTTTAAGTATGGTGAAGGAGGAAAAAAATGAAGGGCAAGATTCTTAAAGGAAAAGCTGAACTCTCATCCAAAAATAGACCGACTCATTTTCCTACAGTTTCATATCCAGGATTCGCCTAATTAAAGGTTTTAAAGTTCTCTGTAAGTATAGAGCACATTAAATGATTCAGAAACTTTACCAATTATACAATAATAGTCACTTTTTTAATTCGGCACAATTGTTATAGATAAAAAACAAAACACCAGTAGTACCTCAGCCTTCACTCCTTGTCTTTCTTCTCGCTGTTTTGGAGTTTTTCCACAATCTTGCGCTCATGTCCAGCTGGGTTGGGTCTGTTTGTGTTTTCACTGGCCTCCTTCTTTGTCCTGCCTTTACGGGCTGAGCCTCCTGTTAAAATTTAAAATTACAAGAAAAGACACGGTTCACTTTAACAGAGCGTAACACAAACTATCATTTCAAGAAAACCAAACAGCTACAAACTACAAACTGTGGCACTTAAAATAAAACTTTCTCTCACCTGCATACTTGTCGGTCAAGTTATAATATTCATATTCATCGTAGTACTCGTCTTCAAAACTGGTCGGCTTCATATTTTTCACGTCGACGTGACTCATATTTGTTGTTCCGAAGTTTTTCGATAGGAATCAGTAACAAAGGAACAACAGTAACTACTTCTTGTCTATTCTTCGTGTCCACAAACTAAAAAAGGTATGTTTTTCAGACTTTTTCGGTGTGGTTTTATAATGGCACATCCAGCTCCTCCTCCACATCTCACCCAGACACTCCCCCACCAGGTTTCTTCTTTCTACGGCACAAATATTGCATCATTTTCTTAAATAAAGGTGTCTGAAAACACAATCAATGCCACGTGGTGCTCAGCAGGACATGGATGAATATTATCTGATATATTTTAATCAAATAATATCCACAATCTTTGTGGATATCTATATGTTCAATACCTTGAAGAACAGACTGGCTGTTTATCTTCTATCTTTGAAATACTGAAATAAATCAAAGGGTAAAATCAAGTACATTCTCGGTTCAGCTGCAGACATCTTCATTATTATTTATATTTATTATTGTATTATTGTTTTACTGTCAGATAATAGCAGAATTTTCTAGAAAGTTCTTGAAGGCAGAAATTTTCTTATTGTGTTGTCATGGTATTTCTCTTGTTTTAATAAAGTTTTAGCACGCAAACAAAGACATAACTGACAGGGACAGCCAGAATTATTTATTATTTTATTACTTAAAATAATTCAAGGCAGAAGCCGCCGGTGCTCTCAGAGAGGATAATATCAAACGAAGAAGGAAAATATATATCTATTGTGGGATGTGGCATAAAAAATCCAGAGACACACCCTGAGGAATGGAGTCATTCTAGTCCCATATATTTTCCTTGTTTGTTATTTATTAATTTTATTAATTTATTTCTCAGCTTGTCTGAAATGGGTTTCACTTTCATGTGAAACATGCAGTCATTTCTCAAAGCTATTCTTTTTTATATGCTGACCTAAAAGTACACAAATTGGAAGCAGTTATAGATACTGTAAAAAATGTCACAGAATGGAGATCAAATAAAATAAAAATATTTGTTCACTACCAAATTCTCTTGAAATTGGAATGACAGTCACATGTTGTCAGGCACCAAAATGCCAGCTGCTGTCTTGTACAGTAGCTGGTATAATCCTAACACTAAATAATAAATTAATTTAATGTTGTTTACAATGATATTGCTTAATTTGAGTCTACAGTTTGGTCAGTTCTGGCCTATATGACAGCTGAGATAACCTCCAGCACACCCATGACCCCTACGGGGACTAAGCGTTTCAGAAAATGGATGGATGGATGGATTTGGTCAGTCCTTGATGTGTTCTTGTCACCCCTAACCACCTGTTTAGGTCACACCTGATAACATTTTTAGCAGGAGTGAGCTAAAGAGTAGTATTAGCAGTGTTCACTTTATAAAACAGTTTATAACTCAGTCTTATCAATCAATTTTGTGTTGATTTTAAAAACTTACTGTGACTCCAGGCATGTTTCAAGAGTCCTACATCGTAAAAGAGTGGCCTTCATTTCTGCAGCAGATTAGATCACATCTGTTTTTTTTCTTTATCAGCAGCTGCAGTTTTCACACAGCCCTGACCTGATTCGAAGTACCTGTTTGTCCTAATTACCTTAGTTAAACCAGGCCACAAATGTGTGTTTATGTCTGTAGGTGTTTGTTGTTATCTTAGTATCTCAGTTGCCTAATTACTTAAAGAAAGAAACTGCAGGAAGCACTTGCTGCCAAAGGTGGTTCAACCACTGTTCTTCCACCTTCACTTTGTATAATTAATGGGTGTGTTCAGTGAAGACATGAAAGATCATGACTGTTTGTCTTTTGTCAGCTTGGAAATATTGTGATTGTTGACATCTGTCACTTTGGTTAAGATCAGATCACATTTCATGGATGTTTATGCAGAAAAGCAGGAAACTGCAAACAGTGCACTTACTTTTTCTTGCTTAAGAGTAAGTGCAGGAAAGAGGATACAGACAGTTTTCCTATTATAGTTGAGACGTGGATTTCCACATGGGAAACTGCTCAAAATACGTCAAACACAAGGAGTGTTTATAACGGCAGAGGGGGAAATTATGTCATGAAATTAAACTCCACTCATCCTCACATCATCACACCATAATTACAGGCCTCCTCCGTCATCTGATGGTAAACTAGCTTCAGATCTTTGGTTTCAGTTTACAGTTTGGTTTGTAGCTGCACTGCTGAGCCAAATTATCATTAAAAGAAACTTAAAGTTAAATTAAAAGAATTCTTAGTATGTTTTGAGCATATTCAAAAGTAAAATTCTTTGGTTTGGTTTGGTTTGGTTAGACCGTTCAAACATATTTTGGAATCAGTTTCCTTTTTTCTTTTACTTCAGTGTCTTTAAAAAAAATTAACTGGAGGACGCAGGGATCCAACCACCGCCCATGTGATTAGTGGACGGCCTGGTCTGCCTCCTGAGCTAAAGCCACAAACAATACTATCACATTAATGCATGCTCTTAGTTAGAAATACTTGTTTTTCTGGAGTCTCTCTTCCAGGTTAATCCAGCCCTCACTCTTCTAAAGCTGCTGAATCGGTCAATAACCTAATCACAGCCCACATCAGTGGTGAAAGAAGTACTCTGATCCTTTGCTTAAGTCCAAGGGCCAGTACAACATAGTAAAAACAATCCTTCAGGCTTACAAACACAAGTCAGCCTAAAGTAGTATCAGAAGTATTATGGGCTTCATGTAGTTAACAATAAAAGTACTGGTTCTGCAGTAAAATTTCTCCTTTGTCTGATATATGGATTTGGATCTGGATCTGAATTTATTAGGTAGTTTTGTCCAGTGGTTCCAAACTGTCACAAGATAAAACTGTGCAGATGTAATGGCTGATGTGTCTGAGGTCTTTCTCTTATGTCTTTTATTATTTGAGTAAAACATTGAATCTTGTGGGGGGTTTTTTAAGGTCTCTGGTGGAAGTGTTGAAATGTGATAAATGACTGGTCATGTCTCAAAGTGTGCTTGGACAAGACATTCAGTTTCTACTAATGTCCAACATATATTTACTTATGACCCACTATGTTGTTTATTATTATTATTATTCATGGTTACTGTAATCAGACCCGATCATAACAAAGTTTAAATACTT